>JAQGCH010000255.1:0-27824 GCA_034699485.1 Nanhermannia elegantula
TATACTGTTATAGTGTTCTTCGCTATTATAGTATAACTGATCAACTTTTTAATACAACATAAACTTTAATACTATTCAAATGCCATTTTTGCTTAAGTCAGTGGTATTCACATACTGTATAAACTATTTTATGGTGTATTTTCATTCATTTTTGAGATAAAGAGTATTAAGTAATATGTCTTTCATAGCAATCAACTATTATTTTTAAAAACTTTATTCCGATTCTTGGAATACTTATTCTGAATCTTTATTATTCACTTAGTTTTTAATCAATTCTTGTGAATCTAGTGCTTAAGTTATTTTATTGGAATAAACTTTACCATTAGATCGAATGAAATGCCTGTTAAGTGTAAACTATAAGTAAAATTAGCTTTAATTTTATTGCTTATGTCTATATAATTGAATGAAATCTAGTTTTCATTAGAAATTGACGTTTTTGTACTCTTTTTTATTTGTTAATAAACTACAGTAAGGCCCATAAGTAAGGTAACTTTTCATAATAACGTTATACAGTATATTTTGGTCGATAAGGTTTCAATTTGAGGTCTTGTTTCAAAATTCTTGGAGTTGTGGTTCTGGGGATATCAAGTCCCCCCATTTTTTAAATCTTTCTTTTTTGGGGGCAGTTTTCCTGAATTGTCCTTCAAATTTAGACCTAAGTGTAGCCCAACCTACTAAATCTCTTAGATGGACCCAAACTGATGCCACTAATCGCTCTTCAATTGAGTACGGACTTTGGTCACTCATTTTTAATTTAATAATAATAACAAATAAATAAAGAATAATAAATGCTTTAACTTTTTGATAGATCTATAGAGAGGGTAAATCAATTTTGGCCCTATCTCACTATATATAACACTATTATAAAAAGCTACCTTACTTATGGGCCTTACTGTACAAGTTTGCAAAGTGTCAAAAGTGGTCAAAACAATCACTACCTGTTTGTATCCTTACATTCAATAAACTTTTAATAACTTATAATAATAGCCCTATAATAGTGAATGTAGTTTATGAATGGCTTACAGTACGTAAAACACGAGTACAATATAGTAAAGAAAATTATAGACAAAATAGATTGAAATGATTAGCAAATAATCAGCAGTTTATAGAAATAGAGAATTTGAAAAAAGCGGGAAATAATGATTTGAGACATAAAACAGTCAAAACATAAATGAACGATAAGTAGTATTGATATTGAAAATAGTGTTCATTCAAATCACTTCTAATAAGAAATAAAAAAATGTCTTCAAACAAACTGTCGGACGAAGAGATCATAACATTCCTGAGAGAAATGTTTACAATAAGCATAAGTAGAGAGCAATTAATGAATCCGAACAAAGAGATAGTGATTGGTATATATCACAGATTTTTGTGTGAATTCGGTGTCGAAAATGTGGGTCAGCCGGACATCATCGCGACCTCTGGTATGGAAAACATCGAGAGATATGAATCACAGATAATGTTATGGAATATCTATAAGAGCACCGCAAATGTGGTGTCGGCCGCAGGCGTTCCAGACATGGCTTTGAGTGATATCGTTGTCCCGAAGAGAGTGAGGACTAATCGGATTCTGTCTGCGCTCTGTTTCCTATTGGTTAAGCTCTCGAACATTGAACACAAATGGTCTCAATTGGAGAAGAAGTGCATTGATTTACCGATAAGGAGACAGACCATTGAGCAGAGGATCAGAGATCTCAAGAGAGCTGTTGAAGAAAAATCTCTTTATTTGTCTTCTAATAAGAACAAAAGCATTGCTTTGAGTCAAGACTTGAAGACTTTGGCGCAAAAGTACGAACAGAAGAGCAAACTCTCTGAACATATCACTGAAGAGTCCAGAAGTTTGAAGAGTTCTGTTCTCAGCAAAAGGGTATGTCTTATGAGAGATGGGTTTCAATGCATTTCTCATTTGTTGTTATCGTAGGAAAACTTGAGCGAAATTGACGTCCATTTGAGTCAAACCAAAGAAGACATTCAAGCATTGGAACAGAAAATAGTTCGGTCTCCCGATCGAGTGTTGGCTGAGATCAAGATGAATGAGAACGAATTGGAGGCCAAACGGGCGGAGAAGAAAAGGCTTGAAAAGCAACACTTGGAGTCATCGCGTCTTTGGAACCAATCTATAGAGACCTCGAAGTCACTCAAACATCAATTGGAGAGTTTGGGGAAAGCTTTCGAAGATATCGAAAAGATTAGAAATCAATGCCAACTATTGAACGAAACACATGTTGTCATCAATAATAAGGAGAAGACTATCGAAGAACTTAAAGTTCAATTGAGAGAACACGAGAAGAGTGTCAACACTTTGAAGAAAAAAATAGCAAACGATGAGAAACAATATCAGAACCAAATCCAGACTATGAAACATCTTCACAACGGCATCAAAAATGATTTGGAATTTAAACTTAAAAATCAAAGCGACGAAGAAAAGTGTTGGTCAGAGGATAGGATCAAATTGGAGAAGAGGTTGCAACTTATCGAGTCTGATCACCAACTCTTTAAGCAGAAGTCAGACACCTATTTTAAGCAACATTTGGCTTCTGTTGAAAATGTTAAAAATTTGATCAATAATCGCATCATTGAATTCAAAGCTATCAAAAAGTAAATCTTTTCTCATTGTATGTAATTTACGACAATATAAATGCTATTATTTGACGATTGTTTGCCTTTCAATTGTATTCATAAAACTTAACAAACACTTTACATAAACTAAAGCTTTTTATATTACTTAAAAAGGGTTCTGTTTTATTTGTTTCAATCATTCAATACATTTAAAGTGATTTTTCAAAGTGAATGCACTTTAATATGATTTGAGTTTTACGTATTATGTGAGCAATGCTTATAGGCTCAAAAGTTTGACACTTTTTGAAGCTATTATTAGTAGAAAATAATTACTATTAAATACGATATCTGTTGAGTTGGTGTAAGAGGTGATGTCGTGCAGAATCGATGTAATAAAAGAAGGCTATTCTCGATGGGTGACAAAGGGTGAGACCATGTGTGCGAACGGAAGCTCTACTCTGATTCGTGGCAATAACTTGAATGTGGTGTTCGACACATTGGGTCCGTGGGATCGACAGTACATCACCGATAAGTTGATGTCTTTTCATTTGATAACAGATGACATCAATCGACTCATCTGTAGCCACACCCACACTGACCACATCGGGAACATCAATATGTTCACCAATTGTGAGCATATAGTGGGACACGAGGTCTACACCGAAGACTGCTATCGATTGAATGCTTTTGCAAACAACAAAGTTATCGACATTTCCAAAGACATGCAAATCGTGTCCACACCGGGACATACTCTCAATGATATCAGTCTTATAGTCAGAAATGTCGACAAATTGGGAACAATTGGCATCACCGGTGACTTATTTGAGTGCGAGTCTGATCTCAAAGACGAGTCCATTTGGATCGACGCCGGATCTCAAGACAGAGACCAACAGAGGAGTAACAGAGCAATGGTGTTACAGATGTGCGACTATATAGTGCCCGGACATGGAGTCATGTTTAAGGTCAACAAATAGATTAAAGTTCACTCAACTCTCTCTATCTCTCTATAGCTATACTTCAACAGATTGTATGCTTTTATAAACTTTTTGTCTCTTTTGCTGTTTATATAACTTTTGGATATTAACTGTATTTATGTTTAATCTATTTTTGTTTAATAAAAAGCCTTAAAATGCATTGTTTTCCCGTTTATTGTAATTATTTTAAACTTTCCTTTGGTTTTTATAACAAATAACTACAAATGTGATAATTGATATCCCATTACATACAGACACATAAGAAATGGTAATTAAATTAATTTGAAGATTGAATGTTTTATATGAAAAGCGGGTTATATATAAAAAGATAAGTGATTTCAATACTATATAAATATTTGAATAATAGTAACGGTTTTCAAAGTTAAGCTCTAATTGGGTTATGAAATGAGCGCATGTTTTGAATTGTGCGCCAATGAGAGGCAGGTAATGGAGAGCGCGTATGACTGTTAGCACTCCTCCTACTTCAGCCAGTTTTAGGCGCTTTCAGTTTCAAGTATTGATTCAATTGATTATTAAAATTAAATTTACTAATTATCACAACAAATGGTAGGATTTGTTTTATAAATCATAATATAATAAAACTTAAATTATTCAAAATTAATGTTTAAATACAATTTTGACTGTAATTGACTAAAAATAAGACAAAAAGAGTGAAAAACTGAAAGCCATTCAGTCATTCATTTGTGTTGAATAGCATTCTATTATAGTATAGAAGTATTGATACCTTCAATACATTTAATATAAATTAATCTGTTCTTAAGGCCGGCGGTAAAGCAGGAAAAGATTCGGGAAAAGCGAAGGCGAAGGCAGTCTCGCGTTCAGCTCGGGCTGGGCTTCAGGTGAGTGTCTTTGTTTACTAATTAGCATAAGATATAACATAACATATGATACGGTTGTGCTTCAGTTCCCGGTCGGACGTATTCACCGACATCTGAAGAACAGAACCACATCCCATGGACGAGTGGGCGCAACGGCTGCCGTATATTCGGCGGCAATTCTCGAATATCTTACGGCTGAGGTATTAATGTATTGATCATTAGTTAGTTATAAACATCTGAACCATAAACAGGTCCTCGAATTGGCGGGAAATGCGAGCAAAGACTTGAAGGTAAAGCGCATTACTCCACGTCATCTACAGTTAGCCATTCGTGGAGACGAAGAACTGGATTCACTCATCAAAGCAACCATTGCTGGCGGAGGTCTGTATTGTCTCAAATGATTTAATTGTCTTAATTACTTACTTAACCACTGACTTAATTACTGACTGATGTCTCCGCACAGGTGTTATTCCCCACATTCACAAGTCTCTGATCGGCAAAAAGGGCGCCACCGGTCAAAAGCCAGCATAAGATGACCAGTGATTCTCATCTGTTATTAAACACATAATCAAATCAAATAAACATTTTCGCATTTTTTATTATATCGAATATTCATTACATTTAGAAGTTTTCCTTTAATTTTAAAATTAATTCATTTGAATAACTCTTTTGCACGAAACTCATTATCAAACTATTCAGTATATAATAAGATTTGTCATTAACTCAATTTGATTGTAACCAAACGTATGTCTTTATATCTAAGCTTTCTTTCACCTGAAGCGCTCGTATAGTGTGAGTCCCATTTCATTTATTATCTCAAATATAGCCATAAATCCTTCCAATATGAACTTTAAGCTGAATATTAAAAAACTGTTTAATTAAACGGAACTCAATCCGTCCTAAACTGACAAAACATAAACTTTAAAACTCATTTCTTTTACTAAATTACAGTACATTATATTCGAGTCATTTACCAAATAAATAATACATTCATTTATTAAATAAGTTATCAAATCAGTTCATCTTTAGAGATGTCTCGAATCAGACTTATAGACAAAATATTTATAGTCTATTATTAACTATAAGTATAGCTTTACTATCCATCAAATTGGACTAACAGTCGAAAAGTTTATGTTTTGATAGTTTGGTTCGGCCACTGATTATATACAGCTCAGTATATATTAGAAATTTATTTTTAATAAACCATACCTTACAAGCCATGCGTTTTTTCTTTCTTCATTTGAATTGTGTTTAGTAATTACTGAATCGAATTCGCTTTTGTCTGATTCAGCCATTTGTGGCCAATATTTATGCTTATAATTCGACATTTGATTAGTTGTATTCACATATATAAGCATATAAGAGGCCGGCTCTGACTTGATCGGTGTTATTTTATGAAAACGGTCCGAAGGAATACTCATTTGGTCTCCACTACTCATTATTCTAGTTACAAGTCCATCGATTTGAACCTTTAGCCAACCCGTCAACACGATCAGAGTTGTATTACCAAAATCAGAGTCTATGTAATTACTAAGACTTAATCCTATCAAAAAAACAATTTTATATTATTTGTTCAGAACTTGTGATCAACGAAAACCTGGAAAATCAGCGATGAATACCACAGAAGTGTAATTGTTTAAAAGAGAATCCTCAACTTGTTTAAGCTTTTGTCGCCAACCCGTCAATTGTGAGAGTATTGGTAAAACCCATTCTGGTTTCTTGAACGGAGTCCACTCGGCCTTCAATATATCAATGCGCGGGTCGTATACTCTTTGCGCAAAACGACCATTCAGTGAAATCCATGAATCGATATATATCTTTGGGTTACTTATGTTAAAATCGTCATATAAGTGCTTTTGGGCGCAATTGGCGTACTGTTTGACCATATCTGAGTGATGACTCCACCGCGAACTCTTAGTCCATGCATTCGGGTCTAAGTAGAACTTTCTCGTATTATCAACTACTGTCACTCGAGTGTGAATGTGCTTCCAATTATGAACCATCATATCCCATGAATAACCATATAATCCATTAGTCCATGTGTTGTATCCTTTAGTCAGCCAATGAGAGTGGGGCAGAAATAGTTGCAATGACAGATATAGAAAAACCAATATAACGGTCCGCTTTTGTTTGAGTGTTGGTTTCTCTATAGTTTCAGATTTTAGATTTTTTTGGAAACTTTTCTGTAGTTCTTTTCCGGTTGTGACACAGCCTTTCGTTAAGTTGTGAAACTTATTCAACAATGATTTGGGCCAATCAGGAGAGCAGAACACAGGCATAATAGCGATCATCATATAGGGAAACATTCCTTGAGTTAATGTTAGACCTTTGTTATGCTTAATCGTTATTTTAATTGCAATTAAGAAAATTTGTTACCGATTGAAAAGAGCTGTGAATTGATAAGATTGAAAATTGCACACAAAACAAACGCAAAATATCGAGTTTTTCTATATATGAAAAAGAAACCGATCGTCAGATCGAATAGAAATCCTCCCCAATGGACTACAAAGAAGTCAATGCTTTCGTCCGTTAATATAATCCTAAATAAATACTTTCAATGTTAATAAGTCATAATTACTATGTATTGCATATTCTTGTAATTTCGACCCTAACCTAAAAGGGTCGAAAACCCAGTGTTCCGAGAGATAAGTCATTGAATAGCCTTTAAGCCAATCCATGTCTATTTTTTTCAAACCGGCGATAAAGTACACTAAAAACACTTGACTTCTTAGTAGAAAGTATTGCCAAAATGGAACTGATCTGCTCTCCAATGATTTGTTTAATAAACTATAATCTAAAGACCTGAACCAAATTTAGTTGAAAACATTAGTTTTCTCAACAAATAAATAAAATACCACTCGAAGTGTGCGTTTGAAATGGAAAGCAATGATACCAATAAACCAAAAAGATATGAGTGATTATTCCATCGGCTTTTGTCCAACAAAAATATATACCAATAGCTTATCAAATATGTGACACAACTTAATCGGTATTTAAGTCCCAATAGTATTCCAAGATTTGCTGCAAAACAAATAGATCTACAATTGATTCAAATTCTCAAAACCCTATGCTGTGTAATCACCCAAAAACATGACCGAATAAACCGCAAACATTCCTTTTAACGGAAGTATCGTTAATCCATCGAATAAAGGGAATCGGCATTCATTCTGATCGCCCCAAATGATATCAGCTCTGGATAGACCTCTTTCATAGACGATGTCAATCAGCAACAATAGACCTGTCAAATGATATAAAGAAAGTAATACAGTACTAATAATTTGTTGATTTTGTGCTGTATATTACTGTACATATCTCGTAATTTGGGTAATTGTATGTCTGTACTCTACAGCAGCGATTCTTACACTTTTATGGTCATGGCCCACCTTTTAAGGTTATTTTTTGGTAAAATTTCAATCATTTCATAGAACACAATGCTAAAAAATCGTTTGCGAGCCATCATTTGAGAACCCCTACTCTACAGTACTGTAAAGATCTAAATTATGGGTTTTTATAATTAAAATGTGGTCAATCCAAAGAATTCTTTATATGAAAATACTGGTGTCATGGGTAATGTATCAATCACAGGTTTTCAAAATTAGATCCATTATTTTTCATTTATATATTGCAATCAACTTTCGAGATCTTATCAACATTTAAAATAAAATTCTTAAAATTCATATAACTTATAGATAATGAATAGGGCTGTCAATTGTATGTAAATACGTATCTCTATTCCTTCTTCAAATCACTTTGAAATTACAAAATCTATCCGAATCATTAAATAAGCTTTTAAATGAGCTAACATTCAATTTACATATAAATACATATTTCAGTCAATATTTAAAATACATACAAATTTTTACTTTTTTAATGAATTCATACATATTTAAAGAATTTTTCTTATAAAGGTTTAGTTAAAGATAAACTAATCCACATGAATGGAGATTAAGAGACAAAACATGTTCAAATAAAATGATAAATTGTTTGAAATAAATAGATGTATTTGATTCTCTAAAGTATCTATTTTTGTGGAAATAAAGTGAAAAATCAAGTTTTATAGACCTTGATATTTTGTAACCCACTGTTAAACTCTTTATTAGTTTAATTATCAATTCATAATAGTCTAAAATATTACTTTTCTATATATTTTACTGTACATATATATAAAGACCAGTGGCGAAACCAGAAAATTTTGAGTGGGTGGGCACAAACATAGGGAAACACTAAATTTCTTAATACATTGTATTTCTTTAGTGAATTGTAATGTGTTTTAGTTAGCAGAACATAAAAGCTATTATTTGAATAATTTCATGTAATTTAAGCACAAAAAATACAATACAATAAAGCTTTTTAAGAAATTAATTCATTTTTAATTTGAATTGGGGGGCCTGTGCCCCCTCGGTCCCTATGCTAGTTTCGCCACTGATAAAGACATTTCCAAAGGGACGTCAGGGGTTTTTCAAATTTTATGAAAAATAAAATAATCGATTTTTCACGTTATTTTTCGATATTGTATTAAAAAATATTTTCGCGAAGATCATTTTTAAGAATATTTTGGCGCAAAAATTTATTTTCCAAAAAATTGCTTTAGAAAAACGACGATATTTGCCGTTATCATGTATTTAAATGCATATATTTCACAGCCCTAATAATGAATGACTGAGAACAAAGATTATGGTGTTTATCAGTGGCGAAGCCAGAAATTTTGGGTGAGGGGGACATAAAACACAAGAAAGAATTTGATAAAAAATTTTAATCCTTAATATTCAAAGAATTATAACTTGTTTTACAGTTTGTAGAAATATAAAAACCCTTAAAGAATTGCTTCAAAAGATGTCTCAATTAAGTCATGAGTTGTTGGCATTTAATATAAATATATTTCAAGGCTTTACGGAATGTTTGGTCAATACAGTGATGCTGTAAAACACAAAGAATATTCTTTGCCATTGTTGCCAATATTCATTGAAAAGCAGTAAAAATTGGGATAATCTGAATGACTTGCTATTTATGACAAACGCTTATTATATACTTTTGAAAGATGAAAGCGTTCAACACAAAGATAAGTGGAATAACTGTTTCGAACTCTTTCAGTACTTCTAAAGAATTTCAAAGTTTGAAAACCAATTACTAGAGCTCACAGGTTTTGACCCTAGAAAGCAATCGAATGGAGTCAATGCATGCTTTACCAAAACCTTTGATATTATGTCAAAAACTCGTTAGTATTAAAGTTTTTAGAGCTAATAAGTATTTAATCTCATAGCACTTATTTAGTGATATAAAGTCTATTAAACCACTGACGAAATATGGATTTACTCAAAAACTTTGAGTTATTCTTTCAATTAATTCATTTATTTCATGCGTTGACTATAAAGTCTCAATTATTTGAATGTCATATACTTTTTACACAAACAAAAATTCAAAACTTATAGAATTATACATCAAATAACTAATTCTTACCAATTGTTATCCTAGTGATGGCCAGACTTGACCCATCGCATCTTCTGTTCAAATAAAATAAATATTTTTGAAGGCTTAACACCATTTCAATTGATATCTATAGTTAGCCTAATATGAGAAATGTGAACATATAGAGAGAGGTTGTTTTTATGTTTTCAACTTATTAGACTTAGTATTGATTGAAACTACATGTGAATTAAATGATGTGAATACAGAAGATTTGACGGAAATATATTTCCATAGCAACTAAAGAAAAGATGCTGTGATGAATGGGCTGCTTTTGAGACCATAAACTCATTTATTGCATGCCTTACCTTTTTAGAGAATTGTCGTAATATACCTGTTGAGTACTATTACAGTAATGAACTGTATATCTAAAGTAAATGTACTATTGATTTAGTATTTCTTACGAAATACTTATTGAAACTAAAGCTAAATAAATACAAACGTTAACATTACTATAGTGAGAATTAAGGTAATTAAAACCCACATATAGTTACGTGCAATGCTTTAAAGCTTTAAATTAAGATTTTATAGCTAAAAATGAATGAAAGGCTAAACTCATAAGAATCGTCGAGTTTCTGCATAATTTTGGTGCTTCTCTTTTTGCGTTTTCAATTGGTTTCCATTTTTATCTGTAAAGTAAATCACTCTTTCATTAGAAGCGGAAAAAGAAAAGCATAACTTTTCACAATTCAATTAAAAATTAATTATCAACTTCTTATCACTGCTTATATTTTATATTTATAAATATTTAAATAAATATTTTTAAAAAGTTTTGTTTTTGTTTGAAAAAAAGTTAAAGTTTTAAATAAAAGTACTTTTAAATAATAACATTTTATTTTATATTAAAAAATTGATATTTGATTCAATACTTTAAGACTTTCTTTAGAAATTTCAAATCACATTCAAGGAAAATAACAGCAGTCTTGAGCTGTAATTCAATTTTTCGAAGTTTTTTAAATATTTCTAATAACATAAGCTCTCATTTATTTCTATTGAAAAACTCTCAAAACATGTTTTATAAATTTCATTATAAAGCACTCTCTTAACAAAATATTAGTATTTAATTATTAAATAAATATTTAGTGAGCTTTAGAAACGAATTTTGTTTGAAAAGTTTGATATATTTTAAAATAATATTTATGGACACAGATAAACAAAAGTTATATATCCTAAAAAACTTATATAACATTTCAAAAATGATAACATAAGACTGAATTCCCCTCAACACTACTTAAGAGTTTAAATTTACAACAAAGCGATTGTAAAGTAAAAAAAGAAATCAACATTTGCTTCAGATTATAGACTTTAATAAATAAGTTAAATCAAAAATAATAAGAAATAAAAAAATTACATTAAAAACTTAAATGCTATATAATTCTGATACGGTATATACAAAATTATGCGAAATAAAAATTAAACTCATAAGCGGTTAAGGGAAGAGCTAAGGCTTTCAATATTATTCGATAATCTCTGAAGATTACAGAATAAACCAATAAAATCAAAGCCATATTCGATTAATTAAACTCATCTTTTGATAAAAATTTTTATTAAATGTTTCAGAAAATCAATTAATAAGTCGATTATGCAAAAGAGTTAGTTATTATACTGGAGTTCAATTTCGTCGATATCATAGGAATCATCGTCGTCGTCGTCCACCTGTAATCATATAAACAGAATTTAAATTAAATGAATTCATTAATCTATCTGTAAATCATAGCAAAACAGAATAGTTTTGATTTTAATCCTTAACAATTATCGGTATATTTAGAAAAATATACCCAAACACAAGTTAATCAAATAAAGTCTTACTGATTGTCCCAAATCTTTCAATCTTTTCTTGTAATGTCTTAGCTTTGAATCTTGATCTGTGAGTAAGACCAGTAGATCTTCCTGTTCTTTGCGTACGTTTTCCAACTCATTTGTGAGTCTTTGGCATTCAGAATGCATTGAATCCTCATTTAAATTACTCTTTTGAGATATTTCAAGCTCGGATTTCAAATTTGACACCATTTCTTGTAGCTTTAAATTTTCATTAACTATATCTTCACTGTATGTTTGTTTGTTTGCCTCTGACTCTTGTGCAGAACCGCTTGTCTTAAGAAATTCCAATTCATTTCTCTATTTGCAAACATTGATTAAGTTTAGAAAAGTCTCTAATAAGCATCAAATGGAATTGAATATGACTTACAAGTGTTAATATATCATTGTCTCGAATCGCAATTTCATGCATCAAATTTTCAATTTGAAGCTTATTTTCATTAGGATTACTATTAATATTATTAATACTACTATTATTCCAATTGGAGCCCTCATCGCCTCCTATAGTTATTGCAGTCAGACTAGAAGTTGATGCGGATTTCTGTGCTTTAAGTAAAGCATTTTGATCCTTAAGCTGTTGAATATTAGCAGATTGTTCTTGTAATTGCATACATATTCTGCTGTGTTCTTCTTTTAAGGCACAAAATTCACGTCTTATTAAAGTCAACTGTTGGTCCTGTTCTCTAATAACCTCTTTGTACTGATTCAAAAGTCTGTGTTCATCAGCAGTCATATTAGACTCGGGACCATTGGCTAAATCGCTAGGTTTTGACTGCGAGGCCTTTATTACGAACCCTTTTAGTAAAGCACAAAATTTGAGTTTGTAATCAATTGAATTAAAGTGAGTTCTAATGTCTACCTTCTAGTGACTTAAATAAACGACAAAATTCATAGTCAAATATGACGTCATCAGTCCTTCTGTATGATAGTTGAGGTTTTTGTACGGCTTGACTGTAACTTTCATTTTTAGAAATAGATCCGAGTTTATCGAGAAATATTTCCAAACCTATTCGTTTGACAATAAGCTGACAAAGATCTTCTCTAAAATATAGATTATCATAATTATTATTAGCATTAATTGAAATGAGTAAAGAGTAATTGACACTCACTTCGTAAAACTGGGAACAGAGTTATCGTTAAAATGAATACAAATGCCTAAAAGGAATGCACAAATTCCTTGTATTAAAATTTCCATATCATCTCCCTCTACAAGACCTACTTGTGAGGTTAGATATGGAATATTGGTCGGTATGCTTAGGAAGTGAGACACTGCTATGGGAGAGTGCGAAAGCCAAGTGCATAATAGCATTAATAAACTGATTCTCTTTTGAAAATTTCCTCCTTGTTGTAGAATTGTTGAGCAGTGCTTCAGAAGTGACACCGGAGGACTGCCAACATCTGTGGCCAATTGCACTCTCAATAATTGTTCCTTTTGTGTGGTGTTGTCCACCAATGAGTGACCCAAAGCCACTGAAACGAACCAATTTGACAACTGGTCAGCACTGAATAGTCCGCCACAAAGTAATTGTCCGGCAGTTACGACAGCGACTATTTTGTTGAAATGCGTGACTTTGTTATTAAAATTTAATAAATTGTTAAATTAAAATGCAAACCTTCGGTAGAGCTGGGAAGCAGTGTCTGTACTATCTGCGCCTGACCCAACTCGTTCTTGTATAAAAAACATTGAAAACAATAAAGTACAGCACATCTCAACTCAAACGGCTGTTTCTCATTAACCATTGACATCAATAAGACAACAATAGCAGGCTTTGGCGGAACTGTTGGAGCGTTTACTGAACTGAAATACTCCTGATTGTGATGATTGCCTCGAATTACTTCTGAAACTGCGTTAATTGTCTGAATACATAAAAGATATCATTTATTAGTTTTAGGATTCATTCATTCATCTGTTAATCTCTATTACTTCAGTCAAAATATCAGCGGGTATTCCACTGGCCATAAGAATGTTACATAACTTCTCCAGAAGACCGCTTTGTTGCATAACTTTCTGACAAGAACTCGTCACTTGTAGAGGATTATTAGGAGACACCAGAGTTCTAATAACCTGTAACATGAATAACAAATTGGTGGCCTTTTGTGCATTCCATACGGTGGCGTTCGGTATATCCACAAAAGGGAGCAATCTTTGTATATAAGAACCCTCTTTGAAAAAGTTCTGATTCGATGAATTGAGTTTCAGAAGATTTTGCAAAACTATCAGACAGTCCTCGACCACAACTCCTATAATTAGTCAAAATTGGAATTAATATTTGTTTTAATTCAATAAATCAATAGAATCAATGCCTCCGTCACTGTATCCTTCTTCAGATACGATTTCCAGAAGTCTATCGAAAGCGTTTTCAAAGGCAACGATTTTCTGTATATTAGCGTTACTTCGAGTCAAATGAACCAAAAGAAGTAACGCATCGTTTCTGATCACTTCTCGACTGTCAGCCAACAAATCCATGAGACGCGAGACACCCATTGGGTGCGTAAGAATACAATCCTGACAGTCACGCAATTTGTTCCTCAAGAGTCCAATCAAGAGCTTGACTGTAGGCCACCGAACCTTAAAGTCGTATTCACTCAATAATTGGAGAAGAAGCGCAACATTTTCTTTGCGTTTAATAAATATTTCTGTGAACTGAACGCCTAAATCAGGCGACACTTCAACGCTATTGTTGACGGTATTGAGAGACGTGTTGTTGTCCTGAATCTCGTCGGCAGAGCCGGAGATGACATAATTGAGAGTATCGATGGCATAGCTTATGATCTCCGTGTCTGTGGAATCGTTTTGCAAGACATAAGTCAAGGCATCCATAGCTTGTGCGCCAACTTCTAAGCGATAGGTTTTGGACAATGACTTGAGAGCCCGACACGCGTCGCGTCTGTCTTCCAATAGTGTGGAACTCTCGACCCTTTCCACCAACTTCTCTACCTTTATATCAATTCATGTCATTAGTATTTAAGTGGGAATTAAAATACATCTTAAAAAAGAGCTTAAAATGAAAAACAAAAGCAAAACAAATGTAAAAGTTATGTACTGTTTCAGCAACTGTTGGCTTATTGTTGTTTTCTGGAGAACCCAACACTGATTTGCCCAAACTTTTTATGTAATCCATATTTGTATTCTATTTAATAACTTCTGATCTTCTGTTAAAACATATTTTGCGTTCAATTTCTTCTAATAATGTTTTATCAGTAAAATCAATAATTATTTATATGACATGTATATCAATATCTAAATTAAAAGCCTATTTGGCATATTTACACATTTTTTATCATAACATCAGATCCTCAATACATTACACCATGGCTTACATGGCATTTGTTTTGACTCATTCATAGACAAAGTTATTCAATATTATTGTTTTAAAACTCCCCTTAATTTATGTCTTCATTTAATTAAATAATGAGTTTATAAGAAACTGGTTTTTCACAAAATGATTCCCTTTTGAGCTCAAATATAACAATTGAATGAAATTTAATCTCTTATACAAATAATTAGTTTGAAGTCTTTTATAATAATCAGTTATTAATTTGGAGAAAGTTTTGGATCGAATTGAAAGAGAAACGTAATTATCAGTAAATCCCCGACAATATGGAAGAGAAGACTCTCATTAAAAGATCTAATTTTAAAGTTAAGCTAAATCTTAAGCAAAGATCTCATTACATCTCATTATCGTTGACATGATTATGACATTTAATCCATTATATGAGTGAATATCATCTCATTTACCATAAAATGTTTGGTAAGCTTTCAATACAGTAATAAATATATTAATTGTTTTGTAATCAACTCTAATAACAAACTAATATTTTAATTTATTTATTGATTGAACTTATATTTCAAGCACTTTATCATATTTAAGAGGTTTGGCATTCATTTCATGTTTCAATTTGTCGACAGATCTGTTGATTATTCTGATGGAAAAGTTGTCCTATTTATAGACATCTGTATTAATAGCGATTGTTTCCAAACAATTCAAGTTTTGTTATCTTTTGAGATGTTTTCAGATTTTGATTTATTTGAGCCTAAAATTAACCATTTGTTGGACAAAACATATGTTTAATGTTATCTCACATTTAGTGCATTTCTATGTTTGAAAGTTTTTAGATTCAAATAAAGTATATGTGAGGTATTGTTGGCATTCATTTCAATTCAATTTATTCATAAGTCTTATTATCTCTTTATTTAATTGAATTCATCAAATCATTTGTCTTGAGTTGATCTCAAGTTTCTATCAATACTTGTCTTTAATATTATTTTAAAGCTTTAAAAGAAAGCAATATTTGCGATAAGTTTACAATTGATTTAATATTTAACTCAAATATAGAGAAACTATAACTATAGAGAAAAACTAAAATTTTAGTCATATTTTTCAAAATCTATGTCTTCATCACTATTAATGTCCAATTGAATGTCCATATCTTGATATCTTATGATATTTTACAGTTAAGTTACGTAATAAGTTATGTAATAATTCTGTTAATTTCTATAATAAGTAAGTTTTAGAAAGTTTTTATGTTTTGTTTTCTATATTAAGTCAAGTGTTGACTTACCGGTTAATAATGTATTTGTTTTCACAGTATATGTATTTATATAATGAAATTAATTTTCAATATCAGGTAAATATTTGTTTTATATATACTTAACTGTCTGACTCGATAAGCTTTTTCTTGTATATCAATTTTGACTTAAGACTGGATGACTTACCCATCATCTCTTTAGTCAAACTTAAGACCCAATGCTAATGACTTTTAGATTTTTGGTAAAAACATTATCTTATAAATAGTTTACAACTCAGTGAAGGGTTTTGGCCATCGTTTCTGCTTATCTTTATATCTCTTTGTGACTCAACTTCAGTTCATAAATAGAAACCCTTTTGTTGTCTGTTTCGCAAACTCTTTTCAATTGTTTTATATCTCTTGTTGTCATCAATTTATATAATAATTTATGATATATTGTGAGTTCAAATATTTTGTTTGTGTTTTTCTCATAAACACATTTTTTATGTAATATATGTTGGTATGAATGCTATTTTAACTATTTATTGATTGTAAACAAGTTTCAGTTTTAAGTAGTGATGTTTTGCTCTCAGGTTTTTCATTTCGATTGTATTTCAATTTCAATTTTTAGAATATTTATGATTTCAATTGTATTTCGATTTCAATTTTGAGAAAATTTTTTATTTCGATTGTATTTCGCTTTCGAATAGCGAAACATCACTAGCTTTAAGTTCTGAGAACTGAAACTCAAATGAAAATAACGAACTGAAATAGTGATACAAAATATTGGAATTTTTAATCCCAATCCCATCCAGACTTAAAATTTATTCCCACTCCCATCCCATTGAAAATTTTTTATACAGTATATCCCTGTTATAGTAAAAGTTCGGGACACGACAATTCCTTTACAATAACAGGGATTCACTAAGGAACATAAGTTAAACATATAAAAAAATCATAGCCAATGCATAACTATAACTTGGTTTTTAAACTGTATTTATCGCTATACAGAAGTGCCAAAGGCTAGCGTTTTGTCTTTTATAAGAGCTTCCATTGTAAGACATCATTTGTTACTAACATTTAGTTACATTTCAAACTATTCACCAGAAAATGTTGATTATCTCTTATTTATTTAAAGTAATATAAGATATAGATTATTAAATCACTGTTACTTATTATAAGTTATAATCATATCATTTAAATAGTTGATTCTCTATTATTTGGTTCAATAATAAAAACATTACTTTTTTCAGTAAGTTTTATTCACTTACACAACATTAATCCCATCCCATTCCACACACTTTTTTGCCATCCACTTCCATCCCATGGGATTGGGATTGAGATTTGTATCACTAAACTGAAACATTACTATTATAAACAAATTAAAGTAATGAAATTCTCTGCAAAATATGTATTACATGGTTTTTCCCCTTAAGCTTAATCGTGAAATAGGTTGTATTTCTATTCGCTAATTATATAATCTTTGTTTAAATTCTTCATTGAGACTCAATTTAGTTTTTATCAGTGGTTGAACCGAATATTGTTTATCGCTAATTGAGAGAGCATTGAGAGAAGTTTGAATTTATAATTCGCATTCACTTTTACATCGCTTACAGATTTTTAGCGAAAACAAAATATAGCTGTAAAACAAAGTCCTCAGTTTTCAATGTATTTCTAGGAATTGCTGGAAGAGCTTTGTAACCAAAGTAAGAGTAAATCAATCCTAACATTTTATTTTTAATCAATACATTGTTTAATCAAATAATAAACATATAATCAAATATTTCAATTTAAAATTAATTAATTATTCAATAGATAATCAAGTTCTTTATGCCTGGGCTTAATAATTAATATTAAGGTTTAATTTTTATTATGAATTAGGAAATATATTAATTATAAATAATGATAAGCTAAGTCATTATTATCGTTATACTAATCTAATCTCTCAATAAAAAATATCGTTTTATTGTAAGTTCTAATGTGAAAGCTTTTTGTAGTACTCCAAGGTATAGGTGCCCAACTCATAAGGCCTTACTGGGCCTGACAGGCAATGTTTAGGCTATTATAAAGTCTTGTGGGCATTAATTTATTTCGATGCTTTGTTTTTGTTATTCTTGATATTTGTATAGTTTTATTTATCATATTTAGTTGCAGTTTAAAAGAGAATAAACAAATTGAATGGAATATTAAAATCAGAAGTTATGGAAACTCCTTAATTAAATTAGTACTCACTCCTTGGGTTTTTAATTGCATTGCTTATAAAATACCGCTATTAATATATCTTTATCTTTACTCATGTTTCAAATTTTCATCGAAATAGATATAGTTAAGTAGTGGACAACTATTTTTCATAGTTTAATTGTTCTGTTGCTTATAATATATGTGGGCCTTAGTTTTTCCAGAGTAGTCGGGGGCGAAGCTTTAT
Organism: Nanhermannia elegantula; assembly: GCA_034699485.1. Lineage (NCBI taxonomy): Eukaryota > Metazoa > Arthropoda > Arachnida > Sarcoptiformes > Nanhermanniidae > Nanhermannia > Nanhermannia elegantula. The sequence continues at coordinate 18,588 of JAQGCH010000255.1, forward strand.
GTCCTCGCGGCATAATTTAGCCCACGGACGGACAGTTGAGCACTTATGCTATGCACTTATACTTAAACTGTAAAACTCTATCATTTATGGTTTTAACAAACATCTGCTATTAATTTATTGAGTATTTCCAGATTGAACTTGACATGAATTGTCTTAATTAACTAACTGTGTGTGTTGTTAACTGTGTTGTGCAATAAACTTATATTGAAACAGTCTCGTTTGCTACTTTTCTCCGGTGTACATTTGTTCAAATGGAGCCTCAATTTAGACTCTTATTGACATTGAAAGTACTTTATGTCGTGCAGACTTTCATCAGGTCTACTAAATGATTAGCTGTAACACCAATTTTAAGAATTCTTCAATTAGTTAAGCCTTTAATGAAAATACTAATCATTTAGCATCAAATAAATACGAGTAAATTCTGCCTTTTTTTCATTGCTAACTATTATTCTCAAGACTGACACAAATCTCAAGTTTTTCTACTATTCGACTCACTTTTGGTTTTAAAAAAACTTTCAAATTCTCATATGTTCTCCAATAGAATAATATTCTTTAAAAGATTTATTTAAATTAGTATTAATTAAAACAGTAATTATTAGATTATTTATTCTTTCAATTTCAGGATTTTACTCGAAAAGTGTTAACAATTAATCGAAACGAATGGCATTCATAACAAATTTGTATCAAAACAAGAAATCTCTATATTTAAACGGAAACTCTGGTATTGAACCTTCAACTGATAGAAGTAAGTGTTTGGTGTGTTATTAGTGTTTCCAATTTAGCTTTAGCCGCGGCTAAAGCTAAAAGCTATAGAGTTTTTACAGTTTTCAAAAAATATTTATCTAAATCGTATATTTTAAATAAGATGAAGAGCATTAACTGCAAGCATTGATATATACATAAGAATTAGGATCTATATTTAAAAATTCAATAAATAAATCAACTCCTTATTTTCATTTAAAGTTAGGGCTAAAGAACTGTCACAGATCTAAAGTTTTTAGCCTTTTGCCAACACTATGTGTTATGCGATTAAAATTATTTGATAAAAAGTTACTATTTTACGAAAATTATTTCAATTGAAAGTTTAATACAGGTGTGAAAAATATAAAAGATATAAAATATTATATTTAATAATACCTGTACTTATTTAATACTCAACAAAATGCATTTGAATTCAATATTTTTGTTATATATTTTTAAAAATTCGTAAAATTTGAGAATTAATTATATAATATTTAGGACACTGAAAAAATATTACAAATACAGTACTTTAGTTCAGTTATATATTAGATATGTCCTTAAGAATTATTACGAAAATAAGAATCTATTCACTCAATTCTCAATTGAAAGATATCTCATTTGTATCTTATTTCCTGATTTGATTGATTTTATATTAAGTGGTTTTATAGATTTGACATTTAATTGGTATATTATGTGAGAACTAACTCTAATAAATTGAAGGATGCTTTTTGTCATTTAAAATAACTATTTATTATTACCGGTTGAGTATAATTTGTATGCACCGCTTCATTAATGAAAGTTTTATTAATGAATTCGTTTTACTTGTTTTTATATTTTTATAGGCTTTTATATGTTGTGAATTTCAGGAAAGAATTGCAATAAAACAATAAATATTCTTCTTCTTCAATCAAACCTTTATTTGTTTAGTCTTTGTTTCATTTATATCTGAAATATATATTACTTATTGTTTATGTCTTTTTTAAGAATATCTGTTTTCAAGTGTTAGAAAATGTTAACATATTTAATATGAAGTGTTATTCTGTTATTTATACATTCGCTGTAATAAACGCTTATCTATTGCTTTAATGCGTTGAAAATCTATTTCTGTTAACACCGGTTAACACTTCAGTCAAAATAAAAATTTCTATAAATGGAAAAACTTTAATAAAATAGTTTTCTTTCAGTCAATTTAATAAAGTTTATCGAAATTTATTGCACAAGAATTTCTTAACACTAGTGTTTCGTAATTATTGACAGAAGTATTAATTAAAGTGCATTATCTTTATAGTAGTGTTCAATTGATGATATGAGTAATACATTTGTCGCAAGAATTTGATCATTTGATTGACTTAAAGAACATTTAGAAAGTAAAGAGAAAGTGAATAGAAAGTGAAACTATTAAGAAGTACAACACTAGTCATACTTCTATTATGGTATCTATCGCATGCCATTAATGCAATTAATATAAAGATTAACGACAGAGATATTTTTTGAAATAATGCTTTTAAATTAAGTTTTTGTCAGCCGAGCAAATTTGAACTTTCGACCAAAGCTTTCAAGTATATAGCGTTTTGCAGAACTATCTCACTCTCATATCATCTTCAAAGAGAGCATAAATAACTTTATCTTAAAAACTTATTTTGTGAATTGTATGAAATGTTAGCAATAGTGGGAACTCCGAGAAGAAAGAATTCTTTTCGATATCTCGAAACACAACACCACCCTTTGCTTCCGACTTTATTTGCAAAACAATGTTTTCAAATTGATTCAGGTCTTAATGTTCGGTGGACTGTATCTCAATTTCCTGTGGGTCCGAGTCCTTTGGTCCTAACCGGCCCTTCAGGAAGTGGCAAAAGTACTTTATTAAAGCGACTCATGGATGAATTCCAAGACTGTTTTGGATTCAGTATTTCTCGTAAGTCTTATTTTCATTTCCAACTCTATTTTTATATTACATTTTTCCTTTCGGGGGAAACTTCACAGTCATAAAGAGCTGAAGAAGAAAATGTTAAGACAATAATTTTAGCAAAATAGTAGTTTTTTCAATGATTTATACAATAATACAAATATTTGAGTGTATTTTTCTTTTTTAGACACTACAAGACAACCGCGTAATGGTGAAGTCAATGGCAAAGGTTGTCTTATATTAATGTTTACAATGCATACAAATGTAGATCTAATTGATATAATATTCTGAAATAGAGTATTATTTTGTGGATCACAAAACATTTGAAGAAAGCATAGAATTGGGAGAGTTTATAGAATATACAAAATTTTCAAATAATTATTACGGAACGAGGTATTTAAAACTTATTGGTCTGCTTCCAGAATAACATTATTTCAAAATATTTGTAGTAAGAAAGCTGTCAAAGATGTGCAGAAATCTGGCAAAATATGTATTTTAGACGTTGAAATAGAAGGTGTTAAGAGTCTTAAAAAAACAGATCTGAACCCAAGATTCGTATTCGTTAAACCTCCGAATATGGAAATTTTGGTAAACTATATAACTTATGTCTGAGGCTATAGTGAGCAACAATTTATTTGTCAATTATTAGGAAAAAAGGCTCAGAAGTCGTGGCACTGAAAGCGAAGATGCGATACAAAAGCGGATGCAAACCGCTATCGATGAGATGCAGTTCAGCGAAACTGATGGTATTTTTGATTTGACGATTGTAAACGACAGTATTGATGACGCCTATAATCAACTTAAAAAGTTCATCGTTCAGGTACTCCTTCGAACACTTTTAAACCTATTAATCAAGACATGTATTTCTCTTTAGGATATCGAAGCACTTAAAATCTCTCGTGGAATGTAATCTGAATTCATTACTAACTGTATTTAATCATTTACTGTTAGTATTAAACAAACCATTACTGTTTTCAATAGAATTAGATTAGTTTCAAATACTTAAGAGAACTAATAATGGCTTAATTTTGAGTTTGTGTTTAACAAATTTTCAAACTATATGTTCAAACTTTATTAGCATTTTTTGTTCAATTAATTTATATATCACTTTAAACTATATTTTAAGTAATTCAATGTCAAAGTTTTGTTTATTATAAGTATTATAACTTAGAATTAGTTAACTATCATTTTATTTGTTAATAATTATTGTTTTATTTAACGAGTTTTTCGAGCTATGCTTATATAAAATTTATCATTAGTTTATTTTGAGCATAAATGTTATCTATAACTCAATTATATAAGTTTGACGACAGTATTGACAATGCATTGCATGTCATTTGCTTTACATAATTATTGTACAGTACGCGTGACTAATAAACCATTTATTAAATTCATTTTCATATTAAAGAATGAGTATTAGAATAAATATAACGATTCTTTAATGGGTTCATAAATATCAAAAATTCAAGTTTGAACTCAACCTATTTTTACTCTTTTTCTTGAACTTCATTAAGAAAACATTGAATCCCATGAGAAATACAAATATTAAATGAGTGAAACATTATTATCATTAAAGTAAACATAATAAACCAAATTTGAATCCCTATCTTTCGTGAATTTCGCTCCAATTTTTGTTAGTTCATAGTCCGAAAAATAGATTCATAATTATACCTTTGCTACGCTCCGAACTTGGGTGGGCTTTTGAGGGGGTGTTAAAACTTTAGTTTTCTGAGACAATTGATCTCAAAACACGTTTTCCCGTTAAAAAATGACAATATTTTGACTTCAAATTTTTTTGGGGGTCAACCCCTATTCAACCCCACACCCAGGTATCTGATAATAACTAAGGAAGCACACCGATGCACACAGCCTCAGTGAGTTGAGCCTATGCTCAAAACACTGAGCCTGAGTCTTGAGCAGGCAATATATATACTGCTTGAATAATATAAATATTATATTACAAATAATTTTACTGATTTGTATAGAGGCTCAAAGGTCTGAGTAAGCCTGACTCACCTCTAGCTAAAAACTCTCTAGCTGAGCCATGATTCTGGGATAATCCAGGCTTAGTCAGGCTCCGTGTCCGTCATTTATTATTAATAACTGTTTAATCTGTGAAAACTTTAAAGATAAAGATAATAATTACAGTCGAGACCTAATTAGAAACTAAGGTTCAGAAAACAGCTATTGGTTTATTACATTGAAATCATTATTATTACGATTATTACAGCCATAAACTCTTGATTCTTCTATAAATTGTGTCAAAGATTTGTTAATGAAAATACAGTAATACCTCGATATTGTAAACCTTTTATATCGAGCCTTCTATATAGTGAAAACATGTCCAGACGTTTAATTGAAGCTAAGAATATCAATTAATCAGAAACCTATGAATGAGAAATATGAGTGAATAGAAGAGTCTGTATATTCGATACTTCACTATATCGAAGTACAACTTGTCTGCTACTTGTATTAGTTGTATAACTCATATAACTTATTAAAACTGTGGACTACATTGCAGTGAAATAAATTTAATAATAGAGATAAAATTAAATGGTTTCATTTTATAAACTATAAAAATTAATAACTGTCTCATTTTATTGACACGAATTAATAAAAGAACATATTTAATAAGATTATCTATTTTAGTCTTAAGCATAAGTAATATTCTTATTCCACTGCAATTATAGAAAACATCATAGAAATAATTGGTTATAATTTTTAAATTCATTGCAGACATTCTATTGAATATCTATTACTAATACAATAATACAATTCTGCAAAAATCTTATTTAATATTCTGCAACAGAAGAGTGTTTTGTGTTTCCAAAAAGATCACTTTTTTTGATTTGTATCAAACCATCAATTATTCGAATACAAGTTATAATTATTAAACAATTACTTTTGTTATAGAGAACGGTCTGTCGTCGTCTTATGTCTACTTTTCAATGGATATAATAAAAGAATACCTTTGAAAAGAAAAGTTGGCGATAATGTCGGGTTTATTGTTAACGTTCAGATATTTGCCGATTTATGATGTCTTTTAATTTATTTTACTGTTATAGTATGGAAGATGGGCTGCATTTTTAAACTTATGCTAATTCTGTGTGAGAACATTAGATACAGGAACGTACGTTTAATTAATTGATTGTTGGAATGCACACATTGTTGTGCAAAATGTAAAACCTATTCCTTAGTACATTGAACACAGTATATCATAGTACAGTAAAAGCTCGATATAACGAACCAAACTCGAATCCTGTTCGGCTATTAAGTTAAGCTAAAATCCATTCGATATAACGAACCGCTCGATATAACGGACCAAAATTTTTACCCCATGAGGGTGAGTTATATCGAGCTTTTACTGTATATCATTTATAGGCTTTTATCTATTCATATAACACATTCCCATAGAACAAAACCACAAAACCATTTAACTATAATTGGCATTTGAGGTGAAATAAAAGCTTAACAATCAAATTACTCATATTTTATACAGAAATCATGAAATGAACTCCAGTTTTCACAAAAGTTGAGTCACAGCTCAAATCTCTGCAATAGTTTCGCTTTTCATTGATATAGCTGTCAAACGAGAAAAAATGAGTTTAAAATCTTTATTTAAGAGTTTATACAAATGTAATACAATTTAAGGATTTGATAAATAAACAGAAATAACATTTGATTACTTATATTATTTATATAACAATTTATAAATAAATTAAAAAATTATTAAATAAATCAAAAACTCTTCTATAGAAAAGGTATTATCGTATAAATAGAATAATTTAACGCTTTATTCACGACAAGTAAGAAATCAAGTTTTTTGCAAACATTTGAACTCTAAATGATTTTCAGAAAATCCAATAACTGTTCCAAATGAGGATTTCCTCCAAGAGACTGGAGTTCAGCTCTGGCCTTTGATTCGATGTTTTGTAAAACTTTTAAGGTATAAGCAAAAGATCCAAATGATTGCAACTTTTCGACCGCAAACTTTTTAATTTCCACATTTTTCGTGCGCTGACGTATGATATCTATTGGTTTGAAGGACAATAAGTGTAATGAAAGATATTTGCGAATTAAAGCTTTTCAATTGTCTTTGAAATATCGATTGTCAGCATATTGTTGTCCAACACAATACTTTCTCAGATTAGATAAGAGAGAGCTATAGCTATATCACAAACTGATACAAATCTAACTTTAACTTGAATTGAATGCAAGTCTAATGACTAACAATATATTGTCTGACATTTAATACTTTCTCCGTTTGAATACTTATTAAAGTGGTGTCTTCGGGATAGTTTCTGATCGCGTGAATGATTGGGAACGAAAACTTTCCTTCTGTGAGATCTTCGCAGTAACTCTTGTTTTCCTCGTACTTAACATTTAAAGACATAATTGAGTGAAAAACTATATTTGAATTACTATTGAATATAAACAAACCTGAGTTGACTTGAGGTTTGCGTAATCGTCTCTTATTTGGAAATATGTTCCAAAAAGACTAATAAGTTCACTATAGTCTCGCTTATCATTACTAAAAAGTTGCATAAGTTTGACTCCAAGACCAAAGAGTCCACCGGTTTTTTTCTTAATCATATCTAAATATTGCTCTTCTGACGGGCACGTGAACGACTCGCGCCAATAGATATCCATTCCTAACAGATTTGATAATTTGATTAGTCTATACTCAAAACAATTGAGGTCTGACTCATATAATTAGATTGTAATGAAAGGCATTCAAACAATTAAAGACAATTTAGTGCTTCATTACAATGAATACCTTGTCCTCTGTGTAACTCTAATAACTGTTCTGTGAAAATTACAACAGCTTTTGATACCAATTCATTCGGCAATTCTTTAATAGTTTTCTCTAAACTTAAGAAATAGACATAATTTGCAGAATTAATAGTTGAAGCGATGCCGAAGATATTATGTGCCACAGGAATTCCTCGACGAAGAATTGAATTATCTTCGATGTCATCGATTCTGTTTCAGTAATTTTAATCAAATTCAAACTCAAAATCAAAGACAGACAGAAACTGAATTTGAAGGCCCTTAAGCTTAATCATAAGGAATATTCTCTATTAAGAACTTGAAGAATATTCTATAGTTGTAACGGAGTGTAAGATAAAATCCGGAATATTTGCGGATCCGCTTATTTCTTGATATTTCTCTTCTTTGATAAATATTTGATTTTAGAACTGTTTTAGACAAATGTGACGACCCGTTGAAGCAGTGCCTCATAATTAATACAAAATAAATTGTAAACAATTACAAATCATATCGATTACAGCCAAATGTGTGACATATTAATCAATCAAAAATAATTATTCTGAGTCACAGTTTTTATGCTATAAACTTAGTCCGGATCTTGTCTTACACACCGTTATAACCACTACTGTATCCTTAAACTACCGAATGAATTGACGTTTTATCTGACATATTCAGATCAATAATAAGTTTTCCTAATTATAACGCACTGGCGTTGAGAATTGTTAATTCAAATAATTATTTTATACAATAAAAGTTAGATATAAAGAACATTTTGTTGTGGAACATAACAGGAATCCCGCTCTACTATAAAATTAAACTAAAATCATTCGATATAACGTACTGCACAAAAGTTTTTAACCCTTGAGTGTCCGTTATATCGAGCTTTTACTAGACTCTTAAAACTCGAGCCCTTTGTTAAACCTGTGATTGATTAGTGAAATATGTTTTGCATAATAGGTTGCAATTTGAGTACTAGTAAACAGTTTCGTTTTATAGCCAATCCTAAGCCCTAAACTTTGCACCAGATGTTTTGCAAACCCTGATGTGCAAGGGCTCGAGCTTTTCAGGCCATCGCTATACATGATCTTTAGCCCCGATTTAGCGCTTCCTTAACCCTATTTCGAGACCAATTTAACTATTTTTTAACTCCAGATTCTGCCGGTCTCTGCACACGACTCGTGTATAAAAGTTAATAAAATATTAAATATACGAAAAGTTTAGAAACTAAAGGAAACTATTTTTGAAGTTATGTTTAATTAAAGTAAGGATTTGTTATACGACTAACAGAAGACTCGCGTTGTGTAACATTTCAACGATTTCACTGATTATCACGAGTTTGTCGTTCGGTATTTCAAACCAATGATTGAATGCCTTAAAGAAAAGCAAATCTTATAATAAATTTGACGTTAACTCAAAGTTCAAATACTTGAATGAGTTGAGTCCGCACTTGTTTTCCTGTGCACTGCAGTATATAATGATACGGCTCTAATAATTGCTGTTTTTGTCATTTAATTTATATTATTATTCAATAAATACATTATTTAAAGAGTTTGTCATTTGTCTCATACCTTATCCTCTTCTTTGTTATTATTAGACATGATTTCAATTCAAATACGTTTTCAATTACTTTCGATTAAAAGCAGATTTTGAGTGAAAGGAAACCGAAATTAAAATTTATTTTTATGTTTATTAAAAATATAAAGTTTTAAAAAAAATTTTAAACTTGATATTAATAAACGCCTTAAGGAATAGCTGAATATAAGTTAGCGATTGAAATACTATTACAAGAGTGCGCTGAAATATCTCTGAATTTCTCAGAA
>JAQGCH010000256.1:0-27816 GCA_034699485.1 Nanhermannia elegantula
TCTTAGCAAATTATTATTTATAGAAATATAATCAGAGAACTTTTTTAAGTCGGGCCTATCGCGCACGTAGCAGTGCTGGTCACTGGTCATACTTTACTATGTTATCGTTTTCGTTGATTAAGTAAACAAGGTGATATACATTGTACTTTATAGAGTATTTACCCTAATCTAGTAGTCATTATCCAAATTCATTTGTGTTTGAATTTCAAAAATAATTTCAGGTTTTAATTCTATTAAAACTTGAGTTTTATTAGTTTTTTAAAATAATTTTTAGCTCTTGATATTAAAACAATCCAAATATAATCTAAATATTTGAAACCTGGATTGTCCACTCAAGATCTAGTCGGGTGGTAAACTTGAATTAAACTCATGCTAAAGCTTAATAAATTGAAATTCATACACATTAATCATTAACTGATACTTTGAAAAATTCTGCTTTAATCGTTATAGCTATGGTGGTTAAACCATTAAACCATTGAATTAGCATATCCTGCAGTTAATCTATTAAACTAAGTATCAGTAGAAATACTTGATAGTGATTTTGAATAGAACCAAAACTCTTAAATTCATTAATAGTTAATAAATTGAGTGCAATGAAGAATTGTCACGATCTTCATTGATGGCTGCAGATCAACAGCAACTAAAGCAGAACAAATAAGTTAAAATCGAAAACATTTGATGAATATCTTAAAAATGAAATCACTATTAACTTGACGTCACCAGAAATTGATTATATCTAAAATTTACACCTCATTTATCAATTATTGTATTTATTAAACTGGGAGTTCTTCCAAAGCGTACATTTAAATGAAATAAAAACAGAATAAAGATATCTTAAAGGATCTTCAAATGTCATATATTCAGCTAAATCAAGGGTAAAGCTATTACTTATAATTCGCAAAAAGGGAAAAAAGATTAAAAACCTATCTCTACATACACTAAATTGTATTATAATTATATGAGTGAGTCTTGTTTTAAAATAAAGTAATTTCAGGTCTCGGCAAGGGGTTAGGGGTCAGGGGTTAAATGTTAATCCATAGTTTGAATTTAGAATATAAAATAGAAAGATTAATGTGAAGCGCATTTGTATGTATCAAATAAAGCATTGAATTAGTTGCGGATTTAATTGAGAAGCATATTAAAGGCAGCCTTGATTCATGAGAATGGACTCATGTCAGAGCTCTGATGTCATTCATTGCACGAACAATGAAAATATGGAATAATGTCTTAAATATCTTTTTTTTGACGCACTTTCTCCTTGAAAGCAAGTGAATCAGGAATCAGGTACGACCTTATTTCCGCCTTTTCTGCTTATCTGTTATGTATTATTAATTTTGTTCTTACTATTTCGGAATAACTTTAAGTATTAAATGAGGATAAAAAGTATGATATGGCATATGAGGCCACTTATAAATATACATTATCTTTAAGAAGTACTAATATTTGTTTTCCAAGAAAGAAATTTAACATTGAATTAAGATTCACTCTTATTAATAAAAGAGGTGCACAACAACTCCTATTGCACAACAGTGTTATTATTTCACACATTCAATATTTTATTCATCTTTGACAGTACTTTATAGCATGGCTTCAATTGCAAAACTTTGCTCTTTCTTAACTATATGTCTCATACTCTTAATTGTTAAGAATAAATATTTCATAAGATGTTATTTTTTTAATAGTTCAAAAAGAAAAATGAACTAAAGAACTAAATGGATTCAAAATAATCTTTAATAATATTCAAACGGTTTTATTCAACAAAATTAAATTCAATATTTTCCAACATTTTCTATTAGTTTACACGCAGTACAAAGTTTGAAAGCAATAGACTGCTGATGAACACTATGAAAATATAAGGGATTTTTTGAACCTAACATTTGGTTCACGATATAAATTGATTGTTAATAATACCAGTTTGTGTTCGGGTTCGCCAAAGAAAAAAATTACAATTATTAAAGTGTGTGTTACTTGTAGTAAAAATATATAAAAGTGTAATCTATAATAAATATACTAATTTTTTTAATAATATGTACAGTATATAACTGCTAAAGGAAACTATTAAACTAATTCACTTTTAAATTATTATTCAGTTCACAAAACAAGTCCTTATGAGTGGGTGGTAAAAGACATGCACATCGTCTCCAAAGTCAGGTATATCTCACGATTACAGGTGAAGGTCTTAATACAATTCAATTGCATGGAGAGCGTGACATAGACATTATGTATGTGCAATATGTGCAATATTGCTATGAAGCGCATGAGATTAAATTCATTTATCAGATACTCTTCTTAACCGTAATATCAAACTTTCTGAAGCACTGCTTTGCTGAGCATTTTTTAATTTTTAAATGAATGGAATTATAAATAACCTTTAGTGCAATCTGATCGCGATTAAGTTACATCGACGTTCTCATAATGATATACTTCTCTATGTTATAAATATTTATAATATATTTTTCAAAAAATTATAATTGAAAGATGTTTTGATCGTTTCCTTAATTTTGTGAAATCTCTTTTTTTAACAAATCTTTATCACTCATAACAAATGTTTCAAAATATTTAATGCAGAACTTAATTGAAATTTGAAAATAACTTTCTATAAGTATATGTCTTAATCTTAATGGTAGTATAGATCGTAAAATAAAATTAACAAATATATAATAACAATTAACATGATTATAAAAGCCTTCAATTTTTGCTAATTAATAATTAATTTAAAGGCATTGATTGTACTCAAACCAATCAAACAAAAGAAATCTCAATTAAGGCTAAAGGTTTTACGACTTTAATGAGTGAGAATTCATTATTTAAATTCTATTCAATTTCATAAAATTAAGCCAAAAATGGAAAATCTTTTCATTTGAATTCAACCAATTAATTACATATGTCATAGATGTTTCACTCAAATATCTTCTGATGATTCTATTCTCAAAAGTATAATCAAAGTTCAAGTTAACAAATATTTTTCAAACATAAATTCTTCGCATATATTAACGCTTTTATTAATACAACTTAATAAAAATCTTTTCTTTTTGAAAATTTATTTTTTCATATGTGCTAAATTCAATTTTTTGAGTCTAATTTTGAAATAAGTCAACACTATAAGCAATTACTTGTAGAATAAAAATTTATGGATTTACGATATTTTCTAATATATAACTTCTAAAAGAATACTTTGAATTAAAATTGAATACAATGTTTCAAATAAGTCTTCAAAATAGTTGTTTGAATTGAATAAGTATTTGAAAGTTTTCAACAACTAAAGTATAATTTGCAAATTATTTCAATAATCGGATTGATTTGTGTTCGTTTAAAATAGCAAACAGTGGATATGAAACAGGATTTATGTAGAAATGATCTTAAAATCTTCATTTATATTTCTCTAAACAGGTATGTATGGCAAGAAAAAAGATAAGCCGTAAGAAGAGTGGTATACTGTAAATGTCATAAAATAAGAGAATAGTACAAAAAGTGATTGCAATTCAGTTTGATTGAATGTGTAATTCATAGCTGATAAGAAGGCCGCATACCATCGACAAACGATGGGTGAATTATTCAATAGTTATAAAATATAATACTAATAGAGAATAAGAGGAGCGATGTGTGATTTTACATGAATTGCATTAAGATTCATAGCTGAGCTCAATAATTTAGTTTCGTGCGGTAATTGTAATATGAAAAGGTTCGCCTTATTTGGTTGAACGCGCTCTGACAAGACCTTGCAATTTAAAGTCTATTGATCCTTTGCTTAACTCACGATTTCATTGCTTAAAAGTTAAGGTTTTAGTAAAATCGTGCAACTATTCTATACTATGCTTAAGCTATGCTCTCATCCTATGCCTAATGCACAAAAGCATTTATATGTTTTAATAAAGGTCTCTCTTCTTCATGAGATTTGAAAAGCACCTACTGTTAGAATCAACGTATTCTTCACTTACATATTGAATTAAATATTTAAGTTCCACTCTATTGTATGAATAATACTGAACATAACATATTGCCCGAGAGGTTGTCATTGCTCTGCCATTACTTCATGTAAAATATCATCTTAAATGAATACAAATAATATCTGTACAGAAGTACTGTTGAATTGAATTTGATTTTAAATAATTGATTCGACTTTGATTTGAATCTGACTAAGACTTGGCCCGATTAATGCTTTGTTTTTCAAATCAAAAGTGCACCAGTGCTCATCACCTCTGACCTTTACTATGATAGACGGGTGACAAACTGTTACGCCTTTTCTCAAAATTAAAAGAAAAATAAAAGTTTATATACAGTACAATACACTTAATTCTATATAAACTTTATAACAGTTGAGTTTAATAGAAATCATTTATAATAAAGATTATCATCATTTTTGGCTCAATAGCCTGCGTAAGACTTAAATAGGAAATAGTGGTTAAATCAAGTTATGATTCACTGCATTCATACCTGACTCTAGAGTGAGCTCCAAATGTAAAACATGGATAAAAATGTTAAGGATTAGTGTGAGTCCAACTTAAAAATATACAGTTTTGCTGCTTTAAAGGTATACTTTTATATAATTTTAACAAATAATTACAATATCTTGGAAGCAAAGGTACATTATATGTATATTCAAAATAATAAATCTTATAACTTTTGGGCCCATTAATCATATTTGTGTTCTGTTAGTGTGAATCACGATTTCTAACTAAAACTTATTCGCGACTAATATAGTACTTTAGATGCTCTTCTTCTCAGTAATAATGGTATCGTACGATCCATTTTTGGTTTTAGTTTAGTTTAGAAGTTACTTAACTTAATAATGTATATCATGAGATCACTAAAAATTAGATAAAGACTGTATTTGCATGAAATTAATACAAAGCATAGATTATGTTCTTTATTATTAATTTACTTCATGATAAGAAAATAATTATCGTTAAACCAATGCATAGCTGTGTGTATTGTTCAATATTTTTATGCTATAATTTAAACTTTGTGTAAATCACAGAATTGATGTTCGCATTGAGTCTATAGAAGAATCATATATAGAAGGGTTAGAGAATCGCTTTGAAAGTTTATAGATTTTGTTTTTTAATTTTCAAAGTTAAGTAACAAATAAGTTATACAGCGATAAAGCAGAACATCCTTAAGTTTTGATGGTTTGCATTGAATAGAGCTTATGATGCAATACAGATTCATGTTAATAATGACATATTAAGCTCAAAATTATAGTTTTTATGCTTAGAAGCAATAAATTTAAATAACAATATCGAAGAGCAAATATTAATTGCATCGGTTTATCATAAATTCAATTCAAATACAATAGCTATGAGGGCTATGAGGGCTATGAGGAAAATGGAGAAATCAAAACAATCATACAAAAAGATTATTAAAACGCTGAATACCTTCAAAAATTGTTTTTCATAACTGTACAAACTCTCATATCTATAATAATTAATTTCATATTTAAAAGCATTAATTGAATTAAAGAGTTTGTAAACATTTTTAATCAAATCAATATTACTTCTCATTAAGGCTTCAAATATTCAATTAATGTCTAGTTTACAATCGAAAATTTGTAAGAGATACTAATCTTCTTATAATACATATCTTATTATCTATGATATTATTATAAGTTAATTAATCATATTAATGAAATTAGTGAATGCACTGACATTTTCTCATTACTAATACAGAAGTATTTGTTCTGTTTAAAAGTGGGCCAATTGTCTTATAAAATAGATTTTATGAATTATTTTGATGTATTTTTATTAACTGTATATTCTTTATTCATTTTTTATGCAATAAAGAAGTAATAAAAATTAAATTATGGATATTTTCAAATTAAAAATCAATACGAGTGCACAAGTTTTTTGAGTTAAATTTCGATATAAGACATAAATCACAAAAGGCTTTTCGTTTTGTGAGTTCTTTCAAATTTCTCTTTTCGATAAACATTCACATAATTTCGATATTTGAAGGCATGCATTATTTATACGGGTATTAAAAATATATTTATAATTTCTTTTAAAGATTTATTACTTATTTTGCGTTTTCATTTCAAAATATTTTACATTTCGGGCAATTCTTTAAACAAATGATTATTCAAGTAATTTGAAGCTGCAGTGGGTGACCAAATGCTTTGACTCTATTATAAAATGCATGAGTTGTTGGTTTTGTGATTCAAAATGAATAACTTTTGTGAAATAAAATCGAGAGACAAACCATTCTTGAAATTGTGTAACAAATATGTCAACTTTGAAATGTTGAACTATAAATATATTACGCAAACAATTTTCAAACTTATAAATTAAATGAGCCATCAAATTAAATAATGAGTTATATATGTTATTTTTCTCAGCACCTAATTTGTAATTGAAAAAAATAAAAATCCAGTCAATAAAAGCTTATTTTTCATTTATTTGAAGACAGAACTAGATTTAAGTTTTCACTTTTCGCTAATTTATAGCTTTGATTTGATTTCATTCATTCGGAATCAAATGGAAACCAAATTATTCTAAAAATACATACAAATCAATATTTAAACAAAACATTTAAACTTTTCAGTGAATCTTATAAATGAATTATTGCTTAACTTCCGCAAAAAGTGAATCTAATTGCAGTATTTTGTGAAATAAGGTTATCCAATATATATTCACTTTAAAATAGTTAATCTAAAATTGGTTTTTGTAAAAAATTCTTCAAAAAATAATATATTTTTTAGTCATTTGAATGCCAAATATTTTCTACAAACAAATAAATTAGAGACTGATTTGCAAATTAGGTATAAGTATATACAGGAGTAATGTAATACAGAAAAAGTTCAATGTTTTAAATCAAGTTTCTTTGGCCAATAGTTTTGATGAAAATCTGTTCTCACATAAAAAATAGTTTCTTTTTAGGTCTTTTTTCAAAGTCGCACAGTTTCACATAAAAGTCATTAACATTTCTGTAAAGTTCTTTGAAACACGTTTTCATCTGTTTTCATGTTTCTCTTTTCTATTAACCAAATATTCTTATGTAAACATTTTCAAAATTAATAACAAAGCTTTGAATTTAATTAAATTGATTTAAATATATTTAGTTTTGATTAAAAATACAGTAAGCAATGTATATGTAATGTATTTTTGATGAAACGAAAGAATAAATAAAAATAAAATGATTGGTTGAAAGGGGAATACAAGCCGTATCACTTTATGCGCCATTGAAAATGACATTGTTTGACGTGAAGATGTTATATCGCAGTCAATTATACTCACGTTCTCGATGGGATACTTCACGAAACAGAAAAGAGACAGTAAGAAATTGACAGAATGACAACCAGTACTGAAGTGATACTTTCGATCGAATTATTCAGCTGTATATACAGCAAAAGGAAACAAAACTAATATATTCAAAAGCATTGCAAATGTTTAATAGAAAAGTTTTTGATGAAGTGAAATAACTTCGATTGTTATAAATTTTCTCTCATTCAAATTCTTTAATGACCTATTAAGGAGCTGAAGAAGAAGAAGAAGGAGAAGAAGTGACGCCAACTAAGTTATTCTTCAGTACTCTATTAACTTTTAGCATATTTTCAATAACTCTGTACTTGTTAGTACAGTACAGTTATTAGTAATAAAAATAAAAAAAATAGGTCGAACACACATGTGATGGCAAAAGAAGGCTAATTTATTTCGATTTATTTTAAATTAAATTACTTTTTACTATTACAGGCATAACAGTGGAAAACTTTGTGCATTTATAGCCAACTTTTTTTGCTTTCGGTCAGTGGTCTTCACTTACTGTGTGATAAACTGTAATACGAGTCTATAGTATACTCAATGTTAGTATAATTTAATAATAAGTTTTCTTTTCTAAATTGAGAAATTAGTGGTAAAGTTTCGGTAAATTTTGTTTCAGGAAATTATTATCGATTCTCAAATTCGAGCGAATATAGTAAAAGTTCAGACATTTTCTTTAGACTAAATTTTTAGCTTTGAATTACAATTAGATAGAACTTTAAGTTATTGAATATTTAATCTTTTCCTATAAAGAAGTTGCGAACCGTTTGCTTGAATTCTTCTAAACAGGTTATGACGTACTGTTACTGTACAGTATTAACTATTATATCAATATTAAGGCTTTGAGAAAGTTATGGCACGAAATTTAAACTCAAATTATTACCAGAAAATATTATGCGCATGAAAAAAGTTGAAATTTTAAAATTTCTTAATGAAATTGAATAAAATTAAGTCTTATCAATGGGAAAAACAAATTTATCGCACAATTGTTTTGCTTAAATATTCACTTTTAAGTTATATTTGTTGAATCCAAAAACTTGTTAAATTTTATTTATTAATAAAATAATTTGTTTGACAATTCATTATTAGAGGGACGAGAATAGCTCAATGGGCTATGGCTTTGCTCTCGGATCGAATGGTCTGAGTTCGAACCCCAGGCTCGGGTTATTTTCTCTGCTATATGTTGGCCACATATTCAGTGCTTTTTAACAGCCCCTTGGCCCTTAGCGTTCGCCCACCCGACACAGGTTCCACGTGTAAAAATCTCACTAGTCTTCAACATGGGCTTCAGTGAGATCTCCTTCTCATTAGGGAAGTTGGTTAATGAAAACGTTTTTTAATTTTACTTGAATTTAAAATATTCGACGAATTGTCATTCAAGTAATATTCTGTGAATATCGATATGTTATTAAACAGGCCTGCAATTGAATATTCGTCTTAAATGCTCTCAGGTTTACTCTTATACCTTATAGATATGAGTACAGTACTGTATTATATGTCTACAAATTAAAAGTACTATATATATAAGGTATTAGAATAAACCTGAGAGCATTTAAAATGAATATTCCATTCAATTGCAGTTGACTTTACTATCACTCTCAATATGATCGCTGACATAATTATTTTCAATGAAAATAAGAATAGTTTTTCACTCTTTTTGTGCCATTCGGTTGGCCTACCCTTAAATAAATTCACTTATATAACAATAGTTAAGGTCAGGCATCAGTTTATGACTTCAAGAATGGCTTTATTAAATATTTTAGTTTTTAAGTTGAATAAAATTATACAAAATAACTGTGATTTAAAAACTGATGATCATAACTATAGTGTTGTTTAGAATTATTATGAATTTTTAGAAATGTTTGATCAAAGAATATGAACTAATTTTGTGATTTGAAGTCAGAAAATGTTTTACAGAGCATAAAAATTTATTGATCAACAAAGAAATTGGTTTTCTAACAAAAATTCAATTCGAAAAAGTTAAATACTATTTCTATTAATAGTTAAATACAAGCTCTACTTTTTTTATAGAAATGATTGAAATATTGTGCTTTTGCGCCAATAATTAAATTGTTGAAACTCCAGATTTGGTAATTTTAAAGTCATTTCTCTCTTTTAAAGCTCCCGATGTGAGCACTTTTTACTTTCAAAAATCCTGCTCTGTATAGTTTTATATATTTATACGTTTTTGAATAGTTCTTTGTTTAATATAATAAAGTTGTAGCTTTTTATATTCATGAAGTATTCAGCTTTTTATATTGAAGGGTACTTAAGTTCAACAAAAATAAAGGCTTAAGCCTCATGTTAAGCTTGGACTAATGTTAGGAATTATCTAATAATGTCAACATTCAAACATTTATAACTTGTAATAAACTTCAATTCAATAGATATTAAACTCTGTGCTAATCAGGCAATGCGTTCATTCTCATAAACATAACTTACAATATAAAAGACTGCTTTATATTCAATTAATTCAATATAAGCTTTGATATAAAACATCTCATTCCATTTTAATATTAATGTTAAAATACATTTAACTTATACAGTATTATTTAAATTATATTATTTGTTGTCATATTGAATAAACAATTATATGTATGCAAAATCGGCCACTTATGCACTCATTTTGTAGCTGTCCATAACCAACTCCAGAGATTAAAAGAACATTTGCTCATAATTAGTGATGGGGATAAGCTCACTTTGTGTGAGCTTTAGCTTGAGCTTAGTTATTTTTACCGAGCTTTAGCTTATCATTTTGGGGTGAGCTTGAGCTTGAGCTTTGAGCTTCTATTGAAAAATTTCAGGCATTATATAGCCTTTTTATGGTATATGAAAGCCTATTTTATTGTTTAACTCAAATGTATTCTCAAGTCTATTAAATCTAAAACTTTCAAAAGTTAAGTAAGAAATACTCTCCCCTATTAATGCTAAATTCAAGGCAATAAAATTCTTTAAAATTGATTTTAACTGGTTTTTACTTATTATGAGAAGCTCATAGAAACTCACTACTATGAGCTGGAGCTTATATTGAATTAGCTTGAGCTGGAACAAGCTCAAGTTCAAGCTCGAGCTTAGCTTTTGCCCTTCACTACTTATAATTAACAAAACAAAAGCTTAACATTTAATAACTATCTACAACTGATTATTTCGACAACAATTCGCATTCAATACTTCCGGACCTTTTTTTAAATGACAATCATTTGTGAAATTGAGAAACGTTAGAATTATTTTATTGCTACAAATAGAAAATAATGGCATTTATTAGTGTTAGTCATAATAGAATAAAATGAATAACTCAACAGTAACTGAATTATAATTTTTGCGTGTTATAGCTTTACTATTTGTATCTGAAACTGTGCTTTTAAGAAGATCTACAGATTACCAAAAATTCTCAGTTTTTATAAACCAAAAGCCCTACAGTTCATGCTTTTAATCGTTAGTGTTGGGGTCATCTAAAGACCTACAAAATGATGATAAATTTTAAGAGCAGAAGAACCCTTAACTCTAATATCAATAAATAAATTCATTTCCAATCACCAATGTTTTTGAAGTTATGAAATAATTGAGCCTAAAGTTAGTTTAGATTTTTAACTATTACTCAATTAAAAGTTTGGAATTGGAAAGAAGTAAAAAGCTTTTAATTTATGTGTTGAAAAATTTATGACTTAGTTTCAAATTACACTTTAAGTGCTTAACTACTAATGCAATGTCTAATCAAACAATCAAACACTTTTTTGAAATTATTTGAATAAAATTCAAATTAAGACTATGAAAACCTTATGAAATCATCATATCTTAATAGAATTCTTCTATTTCTTTATCTCAGCCCATATTATCTGTTTTCGTAATCATAAATAATAATTTAGTCGTTATCACAGTTTTTTTAATGTAATTAAAGATAGAGTTAAGATATGAGGAAATGCATTATATATTTAAACTAAAAACATTAGAAAAATAAAAAATAAAGTTCTTCTATTAATAAGATTGTGCTTTAATCAATAAATTATTAAAAATGTTCCATGCACAAATTCTTTATGCAATGTATTACTAGAGATTGAGTTTGAGCATCCTTTTGCACGAAAATGGCTTACTTTACGTATACTGTATTTAATGTCTCCCTTACGTCAATTTTAAAATATAACTCATATTCTGTTTATCGATAAAGTCTATAATTTGAGGCAAAGTCTAAAACTCATTTAACCCCATAAACCACTTCTCATTCTTAAATTGTTTGAAACAGAAATAAGATTTGAATGGAACCGAACTATAAATCAAACTTTTACTGTTGACACAAAACTCTTCATTTTATAGACAAAAGTATTGTGATTAATAGTAAAAGCGATTTAAGTGAAGAATTTCCTCTAAACTCTATAACTAATAGCGCAAATCATTCTATCAAAACAATAGTTATCAATACCTTATGATAATAAATTGGATGATTTACTATTTGCTTGAAATGAGTTTAGGTATGACTTCCATACCATTTATTATAATCTCTTGACTTTTGTCACTAAACTTTTGCTTTATATACATTTGAATGTTATTAGACCGCAAACACAATAAACTGTTTGATGGATTACTTTTCATTTTGTGAAACAATAAATATGTTAAGCCCTGTAATGAAAGCCCTGTAAAGCACTCGTTAGCTGTAAATTTCAATAATTTGAAAGTCATGACTCAAATATTATCTGATTCACAAAAAGAAAATAATGTCAGAACAACTACTGAATACTTCACTGATAAAGAATACTGAATACCTCTGGAAATGACGAGTAGTAACTATTTCAATGTTTAAGATCATTTGATATACTGCACAATACAAGTTCGGTATTGTTTAATGTCAATGTATTGTATTGTTTTTAGTTAATAAAAGATAATCTTTACATTCTATTCGAGTGCTAACCAACTCAATAAAGTGTGAATAAGTTTATTAATATTAATGATTGTTCAACAAATACAAGACAAACACAGTTCAGTTTGGGTTAAAAACTATTTCGATACATTTTTTAAATCAGTGCTTTTTCAGATGCAGTTATGACATGTAACAAGTTTTTTGGATGAAATTATGAAAAAACCAATATTTATTACATCGGAAAAGATAGGCCACAAATATTTATAATAATTTATTATATATTTTTCAGTTTACAGATTCACTCTTTTGTGAATCAATGGATTTTGGGTTAAAAGTTAAATAGAAGTGGAATAGGAGACTCAGAGAGGACTTACTTAAAATGCATACATAAACCTTTATTTTTGTAATTTAGGTTTCAAATAGTGCTTTAATTTATTTATGAATCAGTGAGAATTAGAAATTCACTAAATAATAAAAAAAACTTTAAAATATTTTATGCAAAACTATTTTTTACGTTCAAAGTCTTGAAGCGTTTATTATACAGACACTTAAAATTCATTGTATTCATAGGTAAAGAAAACTGTTTACATTGAAATAGCAAATTATTCTCAGCTTAAAATACATTCTGAAGTGTTGCACATATCTCAAAAGGAAGTCACGTTAAATGTTTAAGTAATTTGCGCCACTCTTCCCCTGTCTATAGTCTGAATGGGCAGTAATGTTACAATTTTGGCTCTATTCATATAGTATTGTCTTCTTATCGCATTTCCTAACATCAATTTTGAAATCCACCCTTGACTGATGATATACATTCAAAAATACAAACCTACGCCCAAAATAATTAGACGCTCATAATATAAGCTAAGAAAGCAATAAATTGTTAATAACGATACAGACCTCAAAGGAAGCAAAGGATAACAAGCTTTGTTTAAATTCAAGGGAAGTCAAACATCAGGTCCAATGCGAACGGTCAGCGCATATTGATTAAGACAATTATGTCTTTTAGCAGCAAACCTACTGTTTAATTATTTAGTTATGACATTTCCAAGCAATGTCAAAGGTGAGCGCCCAAGTATGACCAATCAACACTTGGGTTCTGGTTCTGCCACAATGAGCTCTATATCTTCTTATAGTCATCATCTCTCCAAAGTCTTATACAATCAAAAACATGCATTTCCTCCCTTTTCAAATACTTTTCTCTTTCATTTGTTAAAATCAAACTATGCCTCAGTCATAAAGTTAATTTGGAATAAATTCTTCATTTATAAATAGACACAGGGTGAAAAGGAGTAATCTATTAATTTACAAGTTCAGTGCACTTCAATCCAAACAAATAACTTTCATTAAATGATATTCAATGAATTTCAGTACTATTTAAAAGGGTTTCTATTCAAATTAAAAGTTTACTTTCTAATCAAAGACATCGCATATGAATTAGTTTTTTTCAATTCATGAACAAAATACATTATTAGTTCAACAAAGAATAAGTTACATTGCAGTCTATTAATTAAATATTTATAAAATGATACTTTCTTTCAATAATTATGAAATAAGTTCAGGTTAACGTTCACTTAATAACAATCAGATTAAAGATAACTTAAAATTTGTAATAATTATTAAATTTGTAACCGATTTTAAGAATGATTTTCATCTAATCTATAGTGTGTTTCAAATTTAAATTGAGTGAATTTTTACTGTTCATCTGAGACATCCTGTATTTATTTTCAAATTATACAATTATACAAATATCTCAATCGGTTTTTTTTGTTTTTAATGAGAACTTGAGATCAATGGAATTTTTGTTATGGAGAATAATTTCTGAAATTCTAAGAAAAATTTGAAGTATAATTGCAATAAACCTTTCTCTAAATTCATTAAAAATCCCCAAATATCAGTATGAAATTATGTAAAGATGAACTCAATTTAAACATTTTCAATTATAACTCTGTCATATATGACAAGCTTTAATAATTATTTAAAATTTTCATCTTATATCAAAAATTTATTTTTTATTTCACAAGACTATAAGTTTAGCAAATATAATATGATTCAACATCCCATTAAACTGACACATGCACTGAAAATAGTATCAAAATATTAATAAATAAATTCATAAATATTGATAAATGTAAACTAAACTAAACTGGTTTTCCAAATAATAAGTTATTTTTTAGAAATTGAAAACCGTTTCACTAAATGAAGTGGTTTTTATTTATGAAAAAGACGTCTTTTTTACTTTGATTTATTGAATTACTTTAGTATTAAATAATATATATTTTAAATTAATGAAATGTCAAAATTTAGTGCAAACTATCGAAAACTTTGCTTTTCGACTAAATAACCTATTAATGCAGATTAATTGTAATGTTTTCACAATATTTCCTGTTCATAAAGTAAAATATATGCAATTACTTCGTATTTAAATTCAGTCCATAGAAGAATTAATATTTTTTATGTGTGAACTAATTGTGAAATTTGTTAAAACGGAATAATTGAATCCAAAAAATGGATAAAAGATTTGATTACTCAAAATTGATAGCAAAGGTAGAGATGATAAATGTTATGTATTTAAGATGTAGTGCGGTATACGTGTAAAACAAAATATTATATATAACTTATTTTGGTGCCATTACTTAGAGAAACATAAAAATTTGAATTCAATTCTGTTAATCCGATATTAAATGGTCTAAACAGACGAGACTTGGATTAGAAAGATATCGCTCATGATTTTGATTCGAAACAAAACCAGACAAACCGCATAAATAGAGGGCTTATTATTTGTACACAAAAAGAATACATTATGGGGATTAAAAATTAGCGAATATATCATCTAATTCTGACAACTGTGGTTATACTGTTCGTGAGCTTAAGACAAACAGATCTGATCATTCACTTACAGCATATTCATTGAAGTCAGTCTCTGGTAGTGCACTATTTTTCTTTTTAGTATAAAATGTAATCATTCGAAAAACATGTTTTGTGGTGGTCTTAAAGTCTTGCGAAATTGAAGAGAAGCCACACTGCTATGAAATATTTTGAAGAATGTGTAGCACACAAAAAATGATTAGCCCTTCAGGAGTCATAGTGTCTTGTTCATGCTCAAGCCAACCCCCCCGAAGGTCACATAACTATCTCATCGCATAAGACCCCCTTCTGTATATATTTATAACTAAATATAGGTAACTATTTTATATTTTAATATATTTGTCATGAATGGTCACTTTTCCAACATTGTTCACATCGGCGCAATAATGTCTGTAATAAGTAATATATATAACGTTCAGAGACTCAAACAAAAATATTTTATCTCTTTTTAAATCTTCATAAGCTTTGTACTTATTATGTGACTGTGAAGACAATATTGATTGCCTATAACATTAGTTTTTTATCATGTGTCCAAAGATATTGTAATTTTTCCTAAACCTGTGTCTTATCAGAAAGAATCGAGAGAAACATTATATAAAAGCACTTTCAATATGTATTTAGAAAACTACTGACAACAAAATATTTACTTATTTTTTTAAAGAAAAAGAGAGTTGATATTTAAAAAAGACTATGAAATTAGAAGATCGAGTTTAAAAATTTAAAATTGAATCGTATAAAAATTGACAGACCTTTAAATTAAATTTTTAAAACCAAAGTGTGGTATTTTGTCTCTATTATTATAAATTATTCATTATTTCATATATATATATATCAATTGACAAAATTATTGAATTAAGTTAAGGATATTTTACACCAGATTAATAAAAAGGATAGTAAAAAATTTAAGTATATTGTGTTATTTCACTATACATTTTCCTTAGTGTTAAAAAATATTGGTTAAAATTGTTCTTTAAGTATATAACTTATAGCGATCTATAATATATCATTGATTTAAAGCATTGTTATTGGCATCACTTCTCAAAACATTCAAAAAAAATTTCATACTGTGCTAAATCAAATCTTTCATTGCCAACCTCTCAATTCCTCGACTGTTTTAATAAATGTGAAGAAAAAATTTAATGGTTATGCCTATACTTACTTAAATACTAGTCAGTTACTTAAATTAAATGTAGATCTTCATCTTCATGCAGAATTGAATATTATATTATAGTAATTTAGAACATATGAATTTATTTGTATGATAATTATGTGATTAAGGTTTATGAAAATTTAACTTTTTAATGATCAACTAAACTTATAAATATGTTAGTGTCACAAATTCTTAAAATTCGAATAAATAAATAAGAGAAGATCTTTTTCACAGCAGGACATTATATTCCTTGAGTAAAGTATGATCTGATTTTGTTCTCATCGAGGATGTAATACATATAGATCTTAGAAAAGCTGACATAAAGCCAACAAATAATTTTGGTTTCTTTCAAACTTGGCTCAGAATAATGAAAACGATGAAACTCAAGATACCGTTAATAACAGGTGAAATTGTCAGTGGAGAAAAATCTAGTCTAGACTCTAGACTATAGACTATATTCCGAAAGTAGAAATATTTGCTCAAAGATAACAATTTTGGATTTAGAACTTTTCGGGTTTAAACCACTAGAGTTTTGTTCTGCCAGTTGTCTGTCGTTCTGCAGTAGATACTTGTTGTTGATGTTTTGAGTCGAATTTTTTCAATTTCAAAATTTTCTTGACTCAAATGGTATGCATTTGGCGTTTATCTCTTGAGTATCGAAACTGCTTCAGGCTTTATGTATTTTATCAGATTAGAAGCTGCTTAGAAGCTTACAAAATGACATATTTTATATCAATTATAATTCTTTTTTTGCAAAATAGCAACAAAAATTTCAAAAAGTTATAAAATCAGTTTCAGTGCTAGAATTTGAAGTTTATTTTTACTGTAATAAACAAATTCATTAAAAATTTACCTTAAATTTTATATAAAGCAAAAAGTTCTAATATTTTAAATTGAGGAATGAATGCTTGATTTATTGAGTTTACTCGTTTTCTTTAAGTTCGTTTAGATGTTTAAGGGACACAAAAACTATTAAATTCAATAACTAAATAAAATAATTATAACTGAATTTGCTTTTGATAACTGAATCAGATTAACTATAGAGATAAAGCTATGAAATGGCATTTTTTAGTAAGATTTTAAAGGTTACAGGATTTTACAGAATAATGGATAAGTTTAAATTCAGATCAAATGGGAGTTTAAATTAAAACTCATTATCTATCATTAATTATTTCAACTTAGACTTATTCACCAATAACTTATATTTAGATATTTTTCAGTTTTCTTTTACACCATTTTATGCTAACGAATAATAATAATATTGAAACTTTCTATTATTTTCAATGATAAACAGTTAAATTTTTAAATAAAATTATTATTACAGATACAGATAATTTGGATTATAAGTTGTTTATCTAATTTGCTAATGTTTTGGTGAAAATGTGAGACCCAAAACCCCGGAAGACATTAATGGATTGTTTGGTTTAGCGATGTTTGTTGTTTGTTAGGTGTTGTCCAATACGTCTATTTTGAGTTATAGAAATATGGAAGAACAGAAATAACAGTTGACGTTAAGCTAACATCTTCTGCAGAAATTCCACTCGTGCTGACTAACACTAATTTGGTGGATAACAATGTAAATTACTGTGACGCGACCTTTTCTCACTTATAAAATGGATTCAGTACTGTTTGGATGGTGTAGGTGAATGAATTAAATGCTCCACCTCATAAACAAGAGCTTTACCGAATGACGAGCTGAACACACGGAGCGTGGGAACGAGGATTACCTGTTAGATGCATTGATGAACAAATTGAACTTGTCTTGATTTGAGGCATTAAAATATAATACAACGACTATTTTTAAATCTTCCAGTACTTGTCAGAATCGATTCAACAATGCCTCATATTAGCAAAATGAAACTCAACAGCCAGTACTACTGGTATGGCTGTACGGGTATAAGCTTAATATGCTCTTTAAAGTAATAGATGGTAATTTAAAGCAATCTCGATATACTTTAAGATCAAGATTCTACGGTAGATATTACTGATAAAAGACATTTCACTACTACTGTAGCAAATATTTATATAATTATCTAATATTTTATACTATAATTTTCAATCTTAAACTGCTTGGGCCTCAGGCGGAGTTTCTTAATTAGGATTGCTGTACAAGTTAGAAAATAGGGTACCTTATTATGTTGTAATTAGAGATAAGTAAGAGTTGACACTTACCAATGTGTTATTTATTAACATATTTATTTTAAAAATGAATTTTTTACTATTTTTTCCCAATAATATCGAAACACTCAAACATATATATACTGTATATGTACTGTATAATAGAAAATCCTCACTCAATTCATTTTAATAAACTTCAATTTGATCATTTATGATAACTATTTGATTAATTTAACAGTGCATGCAATTGTATCAAATAATGTAATGTAATATTGTATTCATAACCGCATTTATTGTATCTATATTTCAATTTTTGAAATTTCCTTATTAAATAAAAAATGAGTCGATAAATGAGCGCTGATATTATTCATGACAATACAATATCCATCCATTTTCTTAACTCTTATCCTTTTAAAAGGGTCGCCATTCAAGCGAGGAAACGGATTGCAATCAACACAATATCGAAAGTATAAATGCGGTCATTAACTAAGTTATTATGTTTTAAGTGAATTTATAGTCTATTTTTTTCATTTTAGATTAATTTAAGACTCATTAACTTTTTGTTAGTTAAGGTCCCACTAATTTTAATGCCTGTACTGTATTGTGTTTTACGCTTTTTAAAGGTCTCTCACTATTGTTGTGAGTTTTCATTATTGTCATCGCGTGTTTTGCCTGAAAGGGGAATTAGAGTCAAGCGTTTTCGGGTTCTTTCTTTTTTATGTTCAACTCTTTGTTGCATTTATTTGGAATATATCCCGAAAAATTGAACTCTTATTTGTATTTCATGCAAAACACGTTCAACAATAGTCATGGACTTCTAGAACACCCTATTTATATACAACTTGTATATATTTATTGACAGAGAATACAAAATAATTATTATAACTCTTGTACTATTACAATAATCTATTGTGCGATTGATATAAAGCTGCTTAGAAATCATTGATGCATAAAATTGTGGTTATATTATAGCTGAGATTTTTAGATACAACAAAACATTTAAATTTCACTCATTTTAGGACATTCCACATGTTTGTCAAACATTAAATTTTTACGATTCACTTCAAATGAAGTGATTTAGAAAATATAAGCTTAATATTTGATAGCAATCAGAGTTTATGCGAGAAATTAAATCAACAATTTTTTGCTCAAGTTTGATGAACAAAATTGCAGTAAAATTTAATTTAAAATCTTTACGTCAAAAGATAACCTCCATTTAGACTTAAAATTTAAAAAATAAAAAATAAATTTTTAATAAGACTCACATGAAAAGAATGAGAGATCAATATAATGGCAATATTGACAATCGGAAGATGTTTTGATCCAAAGAGTGAGTTATAGTAAAATTTATTTTAATACATTCAAAGCCATGCCAATTGAAATTCAATTTTCTCATAAGAAAAATAAATAAAAATTCAAATAATTTTGAAATATTATAAATAATAAATATTAAATTGAGTTTTGATTAAAAAATTCAATTATGAAATAGTGCTCTATATCCTAAGTTATACTATATTTAGTAGTTTTTGAATCAAAATGTGAAAAGAATATTAATTTTAAAGTTAAGAGACAATAAAGGGGTTTGGGATCAATTGAGAGGTTGAAAACAGTTGTGTGTAAATTAGAATATCTTGAATTTTCAATCAAAAATCTCATTCAATCCATTGAAAGCTGATTTTAAAAGTTTGATGAGAAGTTTGATCTAATTTCACGCTTTATTTTAGAACAATCGATGATTTGCACAGTTTTTTGATTGAAAGTTCAAATTATTTTCGACTTAAATGTAATTATATTATTCCTATTATCAATTTTTGAGCCAAATTATTGAATTGTGAACTCGTTAAAAGTTAAAGAGGTATCAAATTATAACATCTTCATTCCAATCGTGAGAATCTCTTCAATTTTTAGAGACAAACTGTTAGAAAATAATTGAGTTCTAATTTATATGGGTTTGGAATTTGATGCAATGCATAAATGAATATTAAATGAAATGTGGATTCGATACTTATAAATATTTTAGGTTCAGAATCGAAAATTCAACAAAACCTAAGATATGGACTCAATCTCTTGTTCTTCGTCACCTTTAGATCAATGGTATTCTCTTGATAGGGCGTTTCCAACAATAGTCAGACATTTCCAACCGTGAAGCAACCACTTCAGTTCGGGCCTCACGCTGTGTACACAGTCGAGTGGTCTTTGTTTTAGAGCTTATATATTTTTCCCAAAGAAAACATTCTGAACAAGAGATCGAAAGAGGAGAAGAGAAGAGTAGAGTAGAGTAGAAAAAGAAAAGAAACGGAGAGAGAGAGAGAGAGAGAGAGAGAGATTTGTCACTGCCCTTATTCAATGACACGTATCTGAATTTTGTTATTCTAATGCTTACATATTTATGTTATATTCAATACACACAACTTCGAAGTCGAAACTAAAACAATCTAAAAAAATCTGTTCCGCTTTTTTTGTTTATAAGATTTTTGATTGAGAGCATAAAATTGAGAATTGCAGCTATTCTTATATCAAATTCTTGGGTTGAGTAGAAAATTAAAACACCTGTAATATAATAATATAAAATTTTGTTCAGAAGCATCATTTTGAATGATTAAGTATTTGAAGTACTAGTTCTTTGTGTGCAATATTAGTCTTACTTCATGTTAGTAATAGAAGAAAAGGTAAATTATAAGTTAACTGACAGTGAATACGAAGCAATACAAATAGAAACACGTAAGTAATTGGCATCACATCACACGCCACTATCAATGACAGTCTATCACAATATAGGAAAGCTGTTGAGCCTGATGCGAGAGATGCCTGTTCTGCCTATGCTGCCAGTGCTGCTCTGGCTGATGCCAATAAGGTATAGTCTCCACAGATGATAATCACACGTCAAGTAGATGCCGATATTTAGATCATTCTTATATGTTATAGATATAAATTGAGATTTGTTACGCATTATTCGTCTGTAGTGCGGTATAACAATGCGGTAGGTCTCAGAGGCGTTCACCTCAATGTGCAAATTGTATTATAGTATAAGTATGCGAGAACTTAGTAAAACAACAGATCTTGTTTGGGCGTTTATTTGATCGCGGCAAGCAGTTAAGATGCCAGAGTTTCATGATCCCTATATTACACAACCCGATAAGAAGTCTTTCATCATCCGAAAGAGCATCAGCAGGTCTTAAGCTCTGATCCCGAAACCCTCTTTATATAAATAATAAAAGCTCACACCTTTTTTAGTGCAAACAGCAGGCGTTTATTAAAGTGAACTTTATTTTAGCGGCTAAAACATAAAGGAAGCGACAGAACAGGAATGGGATAACGAAATATTGACAATTGTCTCATATATTATACAAACAAGAACTGCTCACCAAAAATAAAACAAATGAAGATGAAATCCAAAAGGATAGAGAGGATAGTGGCCTCTTATAAGACTATTGCTCTTAAGACGTTTGTACAAGTTAACTATAAGCAGGACTACGAGCATATGCAGTACTCTTACTCTGCAAATCCAATATAATATATATTATATTATATAATGGAATCCACTATATTATAAGTTTATTATATTATATAATGTATATACAGGTTCTTAAAGAATTAGTTTTAAGGCGAAATGTCAATGGAGTTCCAATGGAGTTCATTGAATAACAAAGTGAATAACAAGTGTGAATAACATTAGAGCGCAAACAACAAATGTGCGTCAATTTTACCTGCAATTTAATTAGTATAAACTTTTCAATTTATGTAAAGCTAACTCATTTGTTAAGCGCTTTTCAAGTATTATTTAAGCGCATTTTGTCATAAAAATGATTTGTTTCAACATAAAAGAATGAACTGTAGCTTTCAAATTAAGTTTTAAGTTTATACCTCTAATGCTCTATGGATTGCTTCACTTTCTTTAAGCATTACTAACTTGTAAGTTATAAGCATTAAATTTATAATAAAAAATCTAAGCTATTATTTGATGAAGCTTTCGAAGCTTTCCTTCTAAACATATCCAAATCACGCAAACTTGAAAACTAATTTGATTATCATTGAGTTTCAAACTAACGGTGAGGAAATGGTGATGAGTGCGTGAGACGAGGTCGGGCCACAAAGTCTTAACAATCTCAATTAATTAGTGTTTATTCAAAATAAATGTTTCCTTCAGCCGACAATGCACTGCAATTCACAATAAATTATTTTTATTTGCTTTTAATAACAAAGAATGACTATTTGAGAAACTATTTTATATATAAGCATAAAGTATTACAATCTTATACTCCTATTATCTACAATAAGCTTATATATGGGTCGATGTAGGTCTAGGTTAATAGAAAAACTTTTAGATCTCATCTGTTCAACATATTTCTTATAATTGCATGCGCTATGAATATAATGTTTAAACTAAATCTAATCTTATCGTCAAATTGATCTTTCAAGCCTTCAGTGTGTGAGCAGCACAAGTCATGCGGACAAAAATGAAATGCTAGTTGAAAGCGAGTCTCTTCACAAGGGATAACGTTTTGGTGGTTTATATGTATCTCATGTTCATGTAATGCCAAATAATGGGATTGACAACCTGTATGTACAGGTGAATTCATTTCGCATGATTTCATGCAAAAGAAACCGTTGTGGTAAAGCTTTTTCCTCCTCTGGTACCTCTTCTGCTTTATTAGTAGAGCCCTCCTCCTCTTGATGCATAAGCATCTCATATCCTCTCCCCCGCGACTCTAAACTGCCTTTTCTGACCTCGATCTTCATATGAAGCACCGATTCATGCGGCGAAACCAGAAAGGTGTTCAGTTCTTACCGGCCTTTAGAGTGCAGAACAGAGAAACAGAGATACTGTTCAAAAGAGAAAAGATCTACTTTATAGCCTCAAAGAACAGGGATGCGCTCGCTTTTTAACTCTTGTCATGTGTTTGTGTGCTTTCCTGCATGTGTGAAGTCATACATATTTTTACATTTCGTGGAAAAGTTTACTTTCGTTTTATCTAAAAGACAACTTTGCAGAAGTGATTGAAGTTATTTCGTTATTACGTTCACGTGTTTTCTAAATCACTGTAAACCAAAAGCTTCTAATTATTATTATCATTATTATATCGCTATTTGAAGAGTTACGGAGCAAAAAAAGTGGCGTTAGTTTCATAACTATTTTATGGGAGAAAAGAGTTTATCATTGCTTAATAAAGTGAAGAGAAAGATTTCTGCCTGTCATTAATACTTACTCGTTAGTGCCATGAGATAGTGTTAAGTCACTTATTGTACCACATTTAGTACCACTTATTGTCTTATTGAAATCAAGGTAAGCTAACTGTAAATAACTCACTATCATATATGCAAATCTAATATAATTATATTGTAGCGATTTTTCTATTGTGTGATATAATCTATGAGTTCGATACAATTGAGAATTCTGTTAAAAATTTCACGGATCGATAGGTCCTTTACTAATAGGATTGCCATCTTTCCGGCATTCAGATCCTTTAAAAATATTACTTTTAATGAGCTACACAGCACTTCAACCTAGCAGTCCGTCTCAATTCGTGGGAAACTTTTAATTCTCATGTACGCTTCATCTAACATAACTTGAGTTGCTATTAACCAAAGATGCCCATTAAAACGTTTGCCATTTAACGAATTTAGCCGTTATATCAAAAAATCGGTTGAACTAATTTAAGAATAACACCGGTAACTTAAATGTGTATTATTACTGTATTTGCTATCATCTGCCTTAACATTAGTTCCCAAAATCAAAGTAGAAATAAGTTATTAGAATATTCAATAGCTTAGAATGCGCTGCAGTCAGAATGCACCTGCTTTTGTCATTAATGATGATACAGGAGTTATTACCTATAGTTGGCTTTTAAAATGTTAACTTACACTCAAGAGTAAAACGTTGTATAAATGCAAACACTGTTATTTGCTTAACAATTTAAATTTGCGAGACTTAACTGCATGTCTGATATGAATCAACGAATTTAAAGCATAAACAAGTGAAGTACAGGAAAATTCGTCAAAATAGATTCCATTAAGTATGATGTAAATTATTGCGAAGCTATTTGAGTCTGCAATTCATTCTTAGAAAGAAAGGATCAAACTTAATGTGTCGTTAGTCTTGAAACGACAAAACCTTATCTCAATTAATGAATTAATGAATCATTACTAATGACTCTAATTATTTAAGACACTTGTAGATGATATTCAAGGAGAACAAATTGTAAACACATTGAAAACACAACTAATTTACAACTTTGATAAATCATTTCTGTTATGTTTAATGAGCAGAGCCGTAACTTTCACAGAAATGCCAACCACTTCTCTGTTGCTCTAAATATCTGTTAATTAAGATACAAATTTGTATTTAAAAAGGGCTGTATTTGTATTAATCCGTATAAGATTTGGAGATAAAGCTTTGAGAACTGATTGCGGATTAATTTGATTCAAACCAAGCGATTAATTCAATTCCATAGCTTATTGATATTGAAATTTATGTCTCATTCATAATCATCATCTGATTTTACATAACATTTTCAGAACTCATTTTATCGAATCATCAAAAAATAAAAATGAGTTCACTTTTATGTACTAAAAATCCGAATTATATTCATTTAATTAATTCTTTTGATTCTCAAATACTATGAATTTCACAAATTTGAGACGATTTACATAAAAATTTATGAATTTCCATAAAATGACACCAATACTAATCACTAATTATTTTGTATGCTTGAAAACAAAAAATTGAGAGAATTTAGTTTCTAAACTCTTAATATGGTTTAAAATAAGCGGAGTTTAAAATACTAGCGAAACAGTTTAATTTCAAGGGCTTCTATCGTAAAAAGTCATGTCTCTGTTTAATAGTGACTCTTCACAAAACATTGAATACTAAATGAGGCACTTTCTCATTGAGTGACATTTAGTGATAAGAATTGAAATTTGTTGTATTTATAAACTGTTTGCCAATCAACTAAATATTTAGTAATATACCGGATTCGGTTTGTCATTCTCTCGATTTGCTTTATACTCTACTTCATTAACTTTAGATTTAGTTCGAAACAAATTTTTGATATGCAGTACTTGTAAAGTGAATTATTGATTAACTGTTGAACTATGAGCCCCAAAATGACTGCATAAATATTTGTTTGTTTATAGCAATCGTCTATTGCCTGAAAATATACAAATAGTTAGGGTTCAAGGTTGGAATTCTTCTAAATATGGACAGTGGTGTTCGGACAGCGGTCATTACAATCTGACCTTCACTCTAACTCGTTGGCCAAACCCTTGAAAAACTAGAACTAACTTAACATTAACTTAAAATGAGATCCTATTATACAGTGGAGAAAACTACTGATTCCCCGAATGAACGAAATTAGTTAATCATTTTGAAAGTAAGTTCGCTTTTGAGATTTGGGAAATACCTGAAGAGTACAAATAATTTAAAATTACGACTTTGTTAATTACTCGACACTAAGCAATGGTACTTTTAAGAGATGAAACAATTTATTTGATTAATAAATGGAAGTAATAAGTTATTTGAAACTCTCGCACGATTTGTTCTCTAACTCTTGAAGCCTGAGAGAGAATTTTCTTTATTCTTTGTTTATTCGTCAGGATTATTAATAAAGTAAAAAAGTTGTTAACTCAAGTTTGCTGTTCCAAGTATTGGTTTGACTAATATTGCATGTATGGCATGTCTCTTAAGTTGTATGTACGGCATGTCTTATATGTATTGCTTATATATATCGCTCACGAGTCTTGAAAAGAATCTTAAATTCAAGGCCAGAAAATGATTCTTTCTCTACATCCTCTCTGATTGCTATATAGGAATCTTCAGCCAATTGCCAATTAGATTAAATAGTTGAATGTTTTCACAGCACATCAAGTCTACTCTCTTTAGCGCTGTTTATATGGGGAATAAGTTAAGTCCTTAAAGAATACCTGTATATAAAGTCATTATAAAAAAAATACGATTCACGCCATAACGTTATTGAATATTAACTTAATGGTTGGCTAAATAGAAAACTGGATTTTATGCTTATGAATGTATTTAAACTAAAATAATTATCTCCTCTTCCTTTGATAACTAAAGTCATATACAGAAGTATTGTTGCTTTACAACAGACTTTAGCGTAAGATCTTTTTTATTGCACTAATAAATGATGTTTTAGATGTTTTATCAATCAATATAATAAAAAGTTTTAGCAACTGAGCGGTGCTTTTTAGTCAGATAAAAGCAAAAGTATTTCTACCAATAGCTTAAAGGAGAATATAAATGAAATGTAGTATTCGGTCTGGTTTTGCATGGATTTAGCGCTGGTTTCTCTCAATGACAATATAAGAAAAACGCTTTTCCGTGGAGAGTAATTAGGCCTAAGCCTTGAAGGACTCTTCATATGATTTTGCTTTCTTTTGGTGCATTTTGGGGAAGACAATTGCAACTTAGTCTTAAGTTATCCCCTTTTGTACAAACCCGCCTGTGTTAGTGTTACTGTTTCTCATTGTTAATACTCTGCATTGCAATACAATTCTGAGATATAGTTGGGAAGTGTGTAGAAGAAGGAGTCCTTGTAGTAAAGGAGCTAAAGACTGAGTAGTAGAGCATTCATCAGGTGTAGTGAAATCTCGTCACTTGATTATGGGCGGGTTCTTCTGCTTCTCCTATCATTTCATTTAAAGCCTTCAGGCTTTGATTTTCTTTTCGTGTGAGAATATAGTAAACGGAAGGGCTCCCACTCATGCCAGTACATCAACGGCAATGGTCCGGACCTAACTCTGATTCAACTCGATCGACACAAACACACAACAACTTCACTCTTTCTTTCAATCAGTTGAGTGGGACCTTGAAATGGTAGAGCTTTCATAGCTTTATAGCTTTCCTCATATTATTTCTCCACTCATAGCATTAAAATTCAACTTAAGACTACAATTTTCTGTTCAAGAAATGGTGCAACCGTTGGGAAAATGTAATGAAAATGAGTTGTCAGCCCTGCAATGCATTGGTGGTGCGATAAATTCTCATCAACAATATAAAAACTTTTGATCAACTTTTCCTCTTGACAAATATTGCCGAACCGTTTGTTTCCTTTTTATGTATACCTGCGAGTGATATAATTGTTGCCTTGAAAAGCATAAGCACTAAAAGTGAATTTATAATAAGTATAATAATTCAGTCGAGAAATTGATTATTTGATTGTTGTTGATCGGCAATGATGCCCATCAGTGGACGCATTGATATACTGTAATCGTGTGGAGAGAGTTCGGTCCACCTACTCTTCGGTCACGACGCTGTTATCCTTGGAACTGAAGAACATAACAAAAAGTGATTGCTTCACAATTGCCTCACTACTCAGTTATGTAGCTCAGACGTACATCTTTGCTCTTCATATAAGTTATATTTTATATTAACTCAAGTTTTGTACTTGTATTTCCGTTTAACGTACACTCAAGTGGGTTGTGGCACAACTCTAAAATACATTAATAAATTATATGTATCATCAAATTTTGTGAAGATGTGCTGCATTGCGACAACTACTATAATATATGCACTACTCTAGTGAAAAGGTATATCAAGAACGGCATCTTTAAATTAGTATAAT
>JAQGCH010000257.1:0-27751 GCA_034699485.1 Nanhermannia elegantula
TATATGAAAGCCTTGTGAAGCATGTGTTGCATAACATGTTACACAAGTCATGAAATCATTAAATAAAGCATTAATTGGAAGAAAGGCTTAACTGTCATAAGAATGTGTTCAAGAGATTCAACTTATTTAACGTTATTAGTGATTCATATTTGAAAAATAGATTATTTTTAGTAAATTTTAGTTATAATTAAATACTTTTTGAGAAATAATTTTAATTAAAAAGTGGTTTTATTAATAGAAATAAATAAATAAATATTTAAAACCTGTAAAAGTTTTTTGACACTTAAGTGGTCTCAAAACATAACTAAAAAGAAACGTTTTATTTGTACTGAAAAACATTGCATTCATTTCGAGCGCAAAATTTTATTTACTTTAATAGAAAATAACACAAAATTAATAAAAACAAAAAATGGATTCAAAAAGTGATTCAAATAGTGATCAAACACAAGAAGATATGGAGACAGGTATTGAAACATAAATTTTAATTAAAATTAAACTTATTTTAAAACAATTATTAAAAAGTGAATTATTTTGATAACAAATATCACTTCAATTGAATTACAGCCGAATTGCGTGAAAAAGCGATGAAAACCATATTCGAGAGAACCATCACTTGTTCAACACTCAGACAACAAATGGCTTCCATTGAGTTCTTGACCGAAAGCCTGTCGAAGAAGAATCAGTTGTATTTTGAATTAACAGATGTTTACCACTATTTCACTGTTTTGGCCGAAACCGCGATCGAAGAGAATTACTTGAAATCAGCGGAAGAAAAGTTGAGACAATTCTTCAACAAAATAATTGATGTCTGCTATCAGTGGAACTGCTTATCGGACAACTTTGAAAATGACTTTCGTTGGTTTAATTGCATTCAAGTTATGCTCAGATCTGTTGTGCAAACACTTCAACAAACCATTTGTTATAACATTGTCGACAAATGTATTCCTCTTCTGTTGAGTTCAATGATAGTGATTGTGTCCACAAATCATGGCCTCAGAGAAGTGGCTATTATTTCAAAACCAATCGGCGATTTGATTATTGACTTAAAGAGAAGAAATGTTAATATAAGTAGTGATGAGTGGACACAACTTTTGAGTCAAGTCATAAGTGTTGCCAACATTTGGTCAGCAATTTGTTCGATTGAAAAGTTGGACGAAAAGAGGTTTTGTCAGTTCATTATCTCCTTATTTGATTACGCGTTAGGAACCGATCCTTTTATAAGACATATCACCAGAAAGTCAATTAAAACCATAAGCATTGAAAGGCAAACGCCTTTAGACGAACTTTTCATTGAATTTCAGTTTGAAATAAGTGCTCATATTTTGAATATAATTAATATTTCATCTGATTTTGATGTAAACCTATTGCA
This sequence comes from Nanhermannia elegantula, assembly GCA_034699485.1. NCBI lineage: Eukaryota > Metazoa > Arthropoda > Arachnida > Sarcoptiformes > Nanhermanniidae > Nanhermannia > Nanhermannia elegantula. Next base: position 1,370 of record JAQGCH010000257.1, read on the forward strand.
AGAAAGTATGGCTCTGTTCGGCATCACATCACTGCCTTATCAGTTGTTGAGACATATTGTGCCTCATTTTGCTGTCAGATGTGATCACAAAGCAAAACTAGTTATCAGTGAAATCTCTAAATTTGACGACACATCTGTTTTCTATGTGATTAAAATATATTTGATTGAAATAATTGGTCAAATATTTTATGGAAATAACACCGAAAGAAATGCTCAAAAAATAGAGAATATAATTGATTTTCTCTCAGCTTATAGTGATCTCGATTTAAGACATAGAATAAAAGTGATATCTAATGAAATCGTTAATTCACTTCTTCTACAATTTTCAAAGGATTACAATTCGACTCTCGAAGCACTTGCTTTCATACATCACTATAAGAGTCAGAATTGTAAAAATCAACTCAATTTGCATTACTTTTACAATAACGCAGAAACTCTAAGAAGTTATTTAAATGAATACTTTCTGCCATTTATTCATAATTTGGACTCTTTAATGGTCAACTTTGCCATCACTACTCGCGAAAAGATAACGGCAGTCGAGAGTTTTGTTTTATTGATTCAATTGATGGGAAAGGAATGCGTTAACACTTTTCGCGTCAAAATATTTGCCACAATTAAACTGATATTAAGTGAAAGGTTTTATTCAAATGCAAACTTAATTAAATTAAGTATTGAAGCGTTGATGCAATTCATCAAAATAATAGACGACTCATACCTAAGCAGTCAGTTGTTGACTATTTCAGCCTTAATCCTACCCTTGATGCACATTTGGCCCAATGAGACGGCGATTCTTTTCAAAGAACTGGTGATTAAACGTCAATCTAGTCCTCAATTTCAGTCCGCTTTCAAACACCTCTATTTCATTCCCGAAATCCAAGAGCTGTCCGAAGTGAACAAAGTTTTAAAGCCTTACATAACTTGTTCTGATAGCGAGAAAGGTATTTGTGAGACTATTATTCTTGTAGTCAATAATATAAATCATGAAAATAGTAAAGTTCAAGAGTTCTCACTTCGAGAACTACTAAAACTTTTGAAAAAACACCAGTTATTACTGTATGAGAAGTGCAATGATATCAAAGAAGAGAATTGTGATTATTTTGTTAATCAAATAGTTTTGAAACTTATGTTATGCTTAAAATCAACTGATAGTGAAGTGTTACAGTTGGTATCGGAATGTTTGGGTGTGGTCGGAGCCATCGATCCCATGAGAATAGAATTGTATAAACCTATCATTTCTAAAGAGGAAAAAAGTGAACACTTTTTGAACACAAGCGATAAGAACTTTAAAGTAATTTTGATAACTCTGTTAATGAGAGCCATTACAACCGCTGCCAAAACTGAGGGCCAATACTGTGCTGCGTATGCATTACAAGAAATTATAAAACATTTCACAAATCCTCGTTTTGAGAATTATATTGATATAAATCATGATCTGCCGCAAGAGCTGAGAGAGTATTGCGCTGTTTTGCAAAAGACTAGATATCATAATAAAAATCCATTAAAGTCATCACAGGTGACAACAGAAACGATATTTGGTTCGACTCCTGACATGTCATATAACCAATGGCTGAATGAATGGTTACAGACTTTGTTTCATTCATACATTTTTCGCGATGAAAATCCCGGTCAGAGCTATACTAATAGCGAAATCTTATCGCAATGCAATCCGTCCCAACTTTCCAATGAATTCGATGTTTTATTAGAACAAACATTAGCTAAACATGTGATTCCTATTGATATATTGAATGTAAGTTTTCTGGCATTACTTAGACATCAATCTCTGGCACAATTCCTTTTGCCTTATGTTGTCATAACAGCTCTCAAAAACGCGGCTCAACAGCAAAGACAATATATTGTCAACGAAGTTAAGGCTATATTTTCCAAACTATCATCTGATGGAACCAATGGAGAGATCGGACATTTGAGCTCTCAAACAGTGTTTAGTTTATATGATTACCTAAAAGTTTGGTATAAGAATAGACTATCATTGCATAGGAAAGTATCCAAAACTCCGAGACATTTAAAATCAGCCCAAATGAGAGATCGAGAGTTCAAAGGAGTGAAGTATTTTCTCGAATGTATTTCAAGCTTAGAATTGGCGACTCTGGCCTTCAATTGCAATGCATACTCGCGCTCATTGCGTTATCTCGAAGACTATGTCAAAGAAAAAGATAATAAATTGAGGGGAAGTATAAGTTCATTTCAAGAGGAAATATTATTCTTTGAGCGAATATTTATAAAACTGGATGAGCCCGACTCTGTAGAAGGCTGCGATTCAAAGCGTGTCAATACAGCGCCAATTAATGATACAATTTTGACACATGAAGCCTGCGGTCAAATACAAGAGGCATTGATTTGTTGTGCAAAAGCGATTCAAATATATCCAAATGAATTCAATTATCAAGAAAAGTATTTGCAGTTATCAATGGATAGCTTTGATCAGTCAGAGATGGTATACACTTACGGAACAGGACTTATGATAAGACAGCCGGGATGGAGAAGAAAACTGGCGCCTTATGTTATTGAAGCCGCTTGGAAGTTAGGCTCTTGGGATCAATTGGACAAACTTTTAGAAGAACACGGAAATAATTCATTCGCCACTTTTGGCTCTGGTATTGGAAGCTTATTGTTCTCTATTATTAAGAAACAAGAGATCAATGAATGTGAAGAGAAGTTAAGGTTTTTGAGACAACTATTGGTTGGGCCGCTTTCTGCGGCTGCGATGGAAATAAGCGGTTATGTTAGAGGACATCAATATATTGTAAATTTGCATATTTTGAATGACATTCAATTGGCTTATAATAAGCTAATGACTAAACTTGATGACGACTTATTCGAAATCGAGAACTTTAAGACCAAATTTTTGAAAGTAGTTAATGTGTGGGACAAACGCAATAATATGGTCAGAAAAACTATCAAATGTCAGGAACCGGTTCTCAATGCACAAAGAGCTCTGTTTTCCATTTTAGGCAAAGAGTGTGACTTTCTTTCGCCATTAATTAAGAAGCAATTGTTTAAATCATGGCTTTTGAGTACTAAAACATCACGAAAATCAGGAAATATTCAGCGATCCTATAATTGCTTACTTGAGATGAATAAAGTGCGTCAGTCGTTAATCATTAATATAGGCGAAGGAGACGTTCCATTGTCTGTCAATACATTGACAGATATCGAAAATTCTGAAGCAATTCTTGAAGCGGCAAAAGTTCATTGGGCCAGAAATGATAGAAAAGGTTTTTAAATATTTTTGTTATAATATGGTTATAATTACTCATTTATTTTTTGGTTTTCACTTTTAACCAATAATTTGATTCCTTTTTCTTAATTAAAGGTGCGATTAAGTATTTGAGAGATGCAATCGATCAGAATTATAACGATTCTCGTAATCAGTGTTTACGTCAGGCGGTGAGCGGTTTAAATGATAAATTTTCAAATGAAGAGTTGGCTAAAATGGCGAACTCATTATCAATAAATATTCAATCTTTAAGTGGAACGTCATCGACGTCTTCGGGATCATCAAGTGTTTCATCAAGTAATAGAACTGTAATATCAGAAAGTGCCACAAGTCATGAGGCATTCGCCAAATTGCAGTTATTGTACACTAAATATTGTGACCAATTCGGAGCTTTAAATCTAAATGATTTGGCGATAATGTATAAAAGTGTAACTATAGCTTATCCTAATTGGGAAGAAAGTCATTATTGTCTCGCAATGTATTGCAATAAAATATTTGTCAATTATGAAGAATCTCAACGAAAGAGTAAATCATATTCTATCGGAAAACCCGAAGAAATTCTTGATTTGAAAGGACGTGTTGTTAAATCATTAGCAGAGTCATTAAAATATGGTGTAAAACATGCACACAATTCATTACCACTTTTGCTTAATATATGGTTTGATTTGGGAACAGAACTCTTTCAACTCAACAAATCAAGGCGTAAGTGTTTTTAGCAATTGAATCGTTTTTTATTTATATGTTATAACGAATGCAATCAATGCAATAACTTTTCATTTTTATTTTATAATAGACTCAAATGGAAGTCAAGTGCAAGCGATTGAAGTAAAGAAAACTTTGGATCGAATCACTTTTGCTATAAATGATTTAATAAAAAATATTAAGTCCTTTATATTCTTTATTTCTTTCGCACAATTGATGGCTCGCATTCTCCATCCGAACACTTCAATCGCCAGTACATTGAAAACTATTATATCAAAGCTTATAATAGATTTTCCGCAGCAATCAATGTGGCTCTTAATGAGATCTATAAATTCTCAGAATCAATGCCGTCGTCTTTGCTGTAAAGAAATCCTGAGTAAAGCCATGACTGATGACAAGAACGGAATCCTCAAAAGTTTCATTCCAGACATTTGTAAATTTGCGAAACTTCTGACTGAGATGTGTCAGAAAAATCCGGATCCGATTTCTGGTAATTCAAGAATTAGAAACCAAAGAGTAAAACAAATGTCATTCAAGAAGGACTGTTCAGAATTGGATAAACTATTTTCAAAGAATAGTAACTTTTCGCCGATATTATTGCCATTTCATTCACTTATAAACGCAAAACTTCCCACTTCTTCGCTAAACACAGATTACAATCCATTTCCTCATAAAAATGTCTATATTCGAGGTTTTGATGATCGCATACAACTGTTGTGTTCACTTCAGAGACCAAAAAAGATAGAGATTTATGGAAGTGATGGAAAGACTTATACAATGCTATGTAAACCCGGAGACGATTTACGTAAAGATCACTGTCTTATAGAGTTGAGTAATCTTTTGAACCGATGTCTGAAACGCGATCCCGAAACCAGAAGACGTCAATTAAAAGCCAAAACCTATTTAGTGGTGCCTTTGAGTGACTCGTGCGGTCTCATTGAATGGATTGAAGGGTTATTGCCATTCCGTTCAATAATTGAAGAGCAATACAGAAATATTTGCGAATACGATGATATCAGGAATGGAATCGTTCAAAACTATCCCGATCTTAAAATATCAAAAGCAGAAAGAGTTCGTCGATTTGAATGCGATATTTTGCCAAAACTAAAACCAGTATTTTCTCAATGGTTTGTAACCAATTATACGGATCCGTTGTCGTGGTTTTCGGCGCGTTTGCTGTACATTAGATCTTCAGCTGTGTTCAGTATTGTTGGATATATTTTAGGTCTGGGGGACAGACACGGAGAGAACATAATGATCGATGAGAGCAGTGGCGAAACAGTTCACGTGGACCTCAATTGTCTTTTTAATAAAGGAGAAGAGTTTCAATACCCTGAAAGAGTTCCGTTTAGATTAACTCAAAATATGGTGAATGCTATGGGAGTCACAGAATTTGAAGGAACTTTCAGAAAGGCGTGCGAACACACTTTACGTGTCGCGCGAGATAATAAAGAGGCGCTCATGAACTTTGTGACGCCTTTTCGTTTCGATCATTTGTATGAATGGTCCCGAAGAGAGAGTCAAAACAGAGTCCATACTCACGAATCACTTCTCGAACAAGTAATGAATCATTTTTTGTTAATAAACACATTTCAGTTCACTTACAATTGCATTCATTTTTTATTAATGAAAGGCCGAGAAAATCGTGTTTAACGTTGAGGCACGACTTCAGGGCATTCCTTCCCGTAATGATAGGAATCTTCCGAAAGGGATCTCTCTATCAGTTGAAGGACAAGTCGATCACATCATTAAAGTAATTATTATTCAATTAAATCCTAATTTTAATTCATTTTATCTTAATTTTTGTGTATAGGAAGCGACTGATGTCCACAATTTAGGCGTAATGTATGTGGGGTGGACTCCATATCTATGAATTCATTCATTTCTAATAATCATTTATAGTAAAAAATTCGTTATTCTCTTCACTTTATTATTGTATTTCTATTAAAATTATTTATTTTTCAAACTCATAGACAATAAATTCACTTTAATTGTTATTTTTGTAATTAAAACAGTTCTAATGTATTGGTTCTGTTGTCTGTCAATCACAATGTGATTGCTATGAATCACATTTCTAAGTGTCTGACTCTTCTTCCTGTGTCAGCTCTGACACAGACATGAATGTCTACCGAAAACTCTACAGATATTTATAAAAAATGAATTGAATTGTATTTCAGACATTTTTAAAATTTTATTTGACTTGAAATCGAGAAAATTTCGAGACATTTATTCACTTAATTCACTAAAATTTGTCCAAATTATGATTCAATAGTCTATACAATGATAATAAACTATATGAATAACAATAATCAGTCATTAAATAGTATACCATACAGTTCAACGTTTAATAATTATAATTAAATTTACGATTAATTATCTTTTTTCAAATGTGATTCTAATTTTCTGTTCATTTAATGTAAACTTATTTGGAAGACTCAGTCGATTATAACAATTGAATTAAGAGTTATTGGCTTTTCTACTAATTAAAGAGCAATCAATGGACACAAATATTATTATATTATAAAAAATAATTATTTAATTAAATCGAAATTGAAATCATTTCATAATCAAAAATACTATAATAGAGTCTGTAATAAAACATTTAATATATTGAACTATAGAATGATTAAATCGAAAAAAGCTCTAAATATTGAATTAATGATAAATATCACCCAATATATGAATTATAAAATCAAAGTCAATATACAGGTAATTGCGTTTAACCTAAAAATGAAACTAAAAGTTGATAAATAAATTGATTTGTAGTTTGGCTAATAAAAGCACTTTTTGATTATTACATTTCATTGATTTTGATAGTCTATAGTTCGATAACAGCAAGAAATAAAGGCTAAAGTTTCACAAGAGTTTCAATAAATGAACACTAAATCGTAGACCAGATATACATGACATTTACAATTCCGTTAAACATAAAATGAGTTAACATTTGATGTGTAACATCACATAATTCTAAAGATATTAACTGAAGGAATGATTACCGATCGATCACTACATAAACCTCTAACCGGCAACAGTTTGAGTACTGAGAGGTGGATATGGGATGACTCCACCCGGACCTGGAAGAGCTGATAAGCCATCGTTGAGGTCAGTGTCTATTTCACGCGCCGCTTGTCTGCCTTCGTTGATCGCATGCACCACAAGAGACTGTCCGCGACGACAATCACCCGCTGAATAAATGCGATCGATTGGCGTCCTATAAGTGCCCGCTTTTGTCAGAATGTTCGAGCGCTGATCTTTGGTCAGCTTTAGCTCTTCTATTAAATAACTCTCTGGTCCCAAAAATCCCATCGCAAGCAGAACTAAATCAGCCTAAAGTTAAATAGTAATTAGTCTCTGATACTAATGTTCATATAGTGTTCATTGGCTTCAGTTTGAAAATACCTCAAATATTTGGTCTGAATCGGGAACTTCGTTCATATTCCATCTGCCGCTTTCATCCTGTTTCCACTCGACCTGAATCGCATGAATTCCTTTGACATTTCCATTTCCGTCATCGAGAAATTTTTTGCTCGATATTGAGAAAAGTCTGGGGTCTTCACCCCATTTCAACTTCACTTCTTCGTGTCCGTAATCGATACGGAAAATTTTGGGCCATTGAGGCCAAGGGTTTGTGGAGTCGCGACCCGCCGGAGGTTGAGGTAAAATCTCAAACGAAATAATACTTTTTGCGCCCTAAATAAAAGTTAAAGCAAATAATTTTATTTTTAAACTAAAAATTATTGAACAATTCAATTACTTGTCTCAAAGAAGTTCCGATGCAATCACATCCCGTATCACCGCCTCCGACAACAATCACACGTTTGTCTTTAGCACTTATAGAAGACATAAAATCATTGGTTGCCTTCCATTGCTGTTTCTGTGAAGACTCGAGAAAAGTCATCGCAAAATATATGCCATTGAGTTGTCTGCCAGGAATGGGCAGATCCCTTGGCCACGTGGCGCCTGTTGTCAGACATATTGCATCAAAATTTCGTAACAATTCTTCTCCTGATATATCTTTTCCTACATTTGAATTAGTTTTGAAAACGATTCCTTCGGCACTCATTAAATCAACTCTTCTCTGAACGATTTGTTTCGATAACTTCATGGATGGAATACCGTACTGAAGAAGTCCACCGATTCTATCATTTCTCTCAAATACGGTGACTAAATGTCCGGCTTTGTTTAGTTGGTCAGCGCATGCAAGACCTGCCGGTCCCGAACCTATTATGGCTATTCTCTTATCAGTTCTACGAGAGGGAGGGGAGGGCTTAATCCAACCCTTTTCAAAGGCAGTTTCAATTATAGACACTTCAATTGTTTTGATAGCAACCGGTGGCTCATTGATCCCAAGAACACACGCGCCCTCGCATGGCGCCGGACAGACTCGACCCGTGAAATCGGGGAAATTGTTTGTCTGTAAGAGTTGTCTAATAGCTTCATACCAGTCATCTTTATATACGAGATCATTCCAACGCGGAATTATGTTACCCAATGGGCAGCCGTGTGACGACTGACAGAACGGTACACCACATTCCATACACCTGTAAATCAATTTGAGTTTTTATTTTTCATCATCTTATCAGTTCATACAAACCTTGAGGCTTGAGTTCGGACATTCTTTTTAATGAACTGGTGGTCAAAAATTTCATTCCAATCTTTAGACCGTTTGGCAACTTCTCTATAATAGCCTTTAATCCGCTTATATTTCATAAAACCTCTATTTTTGTCTAATTTTGTCTGATCAGGAATCGAGTCTTCTATATCTTTAACTTTTTGCTCTTTTGGACTAATTTCTATTGGTTTCTGTTGTTTAACATTTGATTCTTCTTTCATTTGCTTCAAAACGCGCTGATATTCTTTAGGAAACACTTTAATAAACTTCGAAAGAGAATCAGAAAAGTTTGATAAGATCTCAGACGCAACTTCTGAACCAGTTTTGGCGTGAAATTCAGTTAAAAGTTGTTTAACTTCATTTATGTCTTCATTTTCTTCCAATGGTAACAAATCAATCATTCCGTGATTGCATTTCGATGAAAATCTTCCGTCACTATTAAAATTCAAATCAATTTTAAAAACTTGAACTTTGTTTAAAAATTTTGACAAATATTTTAAATTTTCAGATCTTACACATCATAGACATAAGCGATTCCACCAGACATTCCGGCCGCGAAATTTCTTCCAGTCATACCCAAAATAAGAACAACTCCACCGGTCATATACTCACATCCATGATCACCAATACCTTCAATAACAGCCGTCGCCCCAGAATTTCTAACACAAAACCTTTCGGCAGCGATTCCACGAATAAAGGCTTTGCCAGAAGTGGCGCCATATAAACAAACATTACCAACAATAATGTTTTCTTGAGATTTAAAACCTTGGGGCATATCTTTAGGGGGATATACTATAACTTCACCACCAGAGAGACCTTTACCGACATAATCATTAGAATCGCCTTCAAGTTCGACGACAATACCTTTGGCCAAAAACAAGCAGAACGACTGACCGGCAGAACCAACAAACTTAATTTTGATTAAATCCTTTGAGAGTCCACTTTCTCCAAACTTGGTTGCGATGTGATAGCTTAGGGTGGCACCAAAAGCCCTGTCCTGGTTTCTAATGGCGAGCTCTATTTGGATGGGGTTATTAGAAGTGCCCTCAAGAATACTCTTCGCGGCCGATATTATTTTGTTATCAAGCCTGATATCAAGTTGAAAATCTTGAGGTAGAGAACCGCCCACTATATTAGTTCCAGGTCTTAAAGATAAAGCGGGACAGAGAATCATTGTGTAATCGAGAAGACTAGCCTTTGGGTTATTAGAATCAGGTTTGAATCTGAGAAGTGCTGTTCTTCCGATCAAATTCTGAAATCTTCTTATACCTAACTTTGCCATTTCTGCTCGAATTTCTTCTGCCAACAGAAAGAAATAATTGACTATATATTCAGGCTTTCCTTCAAATTTCTTTCTAAGTTCTGGGTCTTGAGTGGCGACTCCGACTGGACAAGTGTTCAGGTGACACTTCCTCATCATTATACAGCCAATTGCTATAAGAGGTGCTGTTGAGAAACCAAACTCATCCGCGCCAAGCAATGCAGCGACCAATACATCAAAAGCAGTTCTTATTTGTCCATCACATTGAAGAACAACTCTTGATCTGAGATCATTTGCAACTAAGACTTGATGTGTTTCCGATATTCCTAATTCCCACGGAAGACCTGCACCTTTAATACCAGTCCAAGAAGAAGCACCTGTTCCTCCGTCGTGACCAGATATGGTTATGTGCTCTGCTTTGCCTTTTTTCAAAGTTTATATTATTTATTAATATATGTGTTAATTGTTATTATTTATCAATTATTTGAATATCAAAACTAATTTATGGACAGATTTATTAATAATGAAAATGATGTCCAACACTACATAACTGTAGAATTATTCCACATAAACAGTACATTGTGTTAGAGATTACCTGAAGCTTAAATAACGTTTATGAAAAGATTCTACTGTATAGCTCGCTATTACATACTTAGTCTGACAGATTAGAGGATAACTTATTTGATGGATTAATACAGTACTAAACCTATATAACAATAATAAAGCCAAAGTATTGGACAATAATATGGACAAAGCATTCAAAGAAGGGATAGAGAATCTTCAATCTGAGAGCACTGTAACAGCACATCACATCTCTTTAATATTAGGGAATAAAATTTCATTTTTCAATTGAAAATTTTCTATTTTAACAAAATCTGCGATATTTTCTCGAGTTTCCAAACAAATAACTTTAGAAATCAGTCTTTCGTTTATTGCTTTATAAGTTACTTAAAAAGAGAAATTTTATGATTTCTTTTTTCAGATCTCTATCACTGATATTTTCAAACTTATACACTATTTAACGAAATATAGAAAGTTATTTCCGAAAATTAATTGAATACAAAATTACAAATTTAAATAAGAAATAAAAACCTTTTGCAACACCGGCGGCCACAATACCGACACCAACTTCAGAGACAAGTTTGACAGAAATCCTTGCCTTAGGATTTGAACACTTGAGATCATATATAAGTTCAGCCAAATCTTCAATAGAATAGATGTCATGATGTGGTGGCGGAGATATGAGACCAACGCCAGGAATAGAATGTCTGGTACGTGCGATATCAACAGATACTTTATGTCCGGGCAGTTCTCCTCCTTCGCCAGGTTTGGCGCCCTGAGCCATCTTTATCTGTAGCTCATCAGAATTGGCCAAATAGGCTGCGGTCACACCAAACCTTCCGCTCGCAACTTGTTTGATAGAAGATCTTTGATTCATATCAGGATCATTTACGACCCATCGATCAGCATCTTCTCCACCTTCACCTGTATTTGATTTTCCTCCGATACGATTCATAGCCATTGCTAGAGTTGTGTGCGCTTCGAATGATATCGAACCGAATGACATCGCACCTGAAAATTAATTAAATGATTAATGATTTTCGTTTATTAAGTTAAACATTTTGTTCTATAGCTTTCAACAAACCCGTAACAAAACGTTTGACAATAGCAGCCGCCGGTTCCACCTCTTCAATAGGTATAGGCCTTGGAGAGTAAATGAGTTCCAATTGTCCTCTAAGAGCACAATCTTTTACCGCTCTATTCGTAATATTGACGAATTGTTGGTAAGCATTCAATGAGTTGGTAACGGCTGCGTCTTGAAGGTTAGCGATGGCCAACGGATCGTTTATATGCTTCTCTCCGCCTGACCTCCAATGATAGAAACCAGGATTGCGTAAAATGAGTGCATCAGAAAAATATCTCTTATGGAAAGCAATCGAATGTCGTTCTAAAGCTTCATCTCCGAGAACCTCAAAAGTCGCTCCACCGAGTCGTGAGGCAGTGTTTTTAAAACATTTATCAATAACTTCTTCTCCGAGACCAACGGCTTCAAAGATTTGCGCGCCTTTGTAAGAGTGCAGAGTCGATATACCCATCTTTGCCATCACTTTAGAGATTCCTCTTTCCATAGCAGACACATAATTATTATAAACTTCCGAATCAGTCAACTCAAGTAAACCTTCCTCTCGAAGCGCAGCCATTGTTTCAAACACCAGATACGGACAAATGGCATCAGCGCCATAACCAAGAAGAACACACATGTGATGTACTTCTCGTGCTTCACCTGTTTCTAAAATGATGCCCACTTTCATCCGTTGTCGAGCGTTAATCAGAAAATGATGGGTCGCTCCCAAAGCTAGGAGTGAACTGTCGAGTGGTGTCGAACACAAATTAATTAAAGTTTAAAACAATTTATATTTATATTAAGTATACCTGACGGGCACGAACTTCGGACCAGCTCTTCGGTCACTGAGCACGACAAGAGTGTAACCACTTTTAGCTGCATCACACGCCTCATTGCATATGCGATCGAGTGCTATAAGAAGTCCGGTTTTGCCTTCTTTTAATGGAAAAACGCAATCAATTACTTTAGTTTTCCATCCCTTATAGTTTGTTGCTTTTATAACTTCCAAATCATTGATAGAGAGTATGGGCTGTTCGAGCCATAGACGTCTGCATTGTTCTGCAGAAGACTCTAATATGTTGGCTTCGGGACCAACAGGACATGCGAGAGACATAACAACACGCTCGCGGAATGGATCGATCGGTGGATTAGTCACCTGTGCGAACAGTTGCTTGAAATAGTCATATATCAAAGGCTGACAAAGGGATAGACATGCAAGCGGTGCGTCGTTTCCCATAGAGCCTAAGGCTTCCTTTCTATGTGAACAGTGAACAAAAGTAAGATTATTAATAACTAAACGCCGACCAAATTCATCAAATTACTTACTCTGTCTTAACCATCGGTAAAACTAATAAATTTATAGTTTCTGTCGTGTACGCGAAAAGGGCTAATCTTCGATCTTCTAGAACTTTAGCTCTTCCACTGACATCCTCTTCACTTCTGCCTTCAAGTAGAACTGCTCTTCTCTTGAAGGGTCCGTCAACATAACCACCTGAGTGGGCATTTCTTAAATCTTTGATTGTAAACAACTCTCTCAGCCAATTTTCTAGCGGACGCTTTCGAGCAATGGTTAACTTCACTTCTTCGTCACGAGTGAATACTTTCTCTTTAGTGTCTATGAGAAGCATTCTTCCAGGACGGAGTCGACCCTTAATATAAATTATATACAAATTTTCAATTATAGTCTATTTATTTATTCAATAATTTTTACATATAGTCACCACCTCTTAAAACAAAAGTTTATATATTGTAATTAAATTAGATATTGGACTTTCATGCCAAGTGTGATATCAATTTAATAATAGGGCACAGTTTCAATTGTAAATGCCATTGAATGCATGCTAACTGAAGAGAAGCTCAATACTAATTAAATAGTTTTTGGGTTTTTGGTTGTGTTCTAATATCAAATATGAGCTGACATAAGATAAGTTGGTGTCAGAGTGTCAGACAATTAGAAACAATTGGTGGCAAAACACTTTCCGAAGAAAAATGATTTCTTAAAATTGGTGCCTTTTAACCCCCTTTGAAAATAAAAATTCTAACCAAAGCCTTACAAGTGTAGGTTCTTTAAAAATTCGCTTAAAAAGCACTTCAATTTTAATATTTTGAGATTATATTAAACATATACTAAAATTTGCATTTACTATATTGGGATTACTTCGATGTACTTTAGACAGCAAAACCTTCATTTGAGTGAAATTAGATAAACTTCTCAGTTAATGTCATATTTAAAAATACACATAATGCACTTTACTTGAAGATAGATGTAAAATAGAAATTTGAACTACTGTTCAAAAATTAAATGCAAGTCTAAATTCCTGTAAGAAAAATGAAAGTGAATTTTGATTACATTCATGAATCTAGAAATGCAATCTACTTGAATATTCTTAGAACTAGAATTAAATTTTAAGATAACAACTTTTATGACTTCATATAATATATTTAAAGAGTTACCGAGAGATTTAAAAAATTTTAATCATGTAAAACATTTTTGTAAAGAACTAATCGATAAATTACATATCAGTGTTAAAAATTTTTAAAAAGTTTTTAATTTCCTGACAGTGTTTTGTTAGGTAAATTAAATATTATTATTATTTTAAAAGTTCAGCGATTTTTAAATAAATTTATGAAAACTTTCTATAATTGTGATAAAGCTTTAAATAAATTTATATCAATTAATACTATTTAAGCCAACTTCTAATCTATGATTTATTAGAAGTTAATGCCTTCTCTTATGCCTATTCTGTCATTTAATTAAGTCTTAATTATCAACTTTTAATTAAAAAAAGTTAATTTGTTTTTTCTCATCAATGCAAAGATTGAAAATTAAATAAAGTTTGAAGAATCAAAAGAGAATTCGTAATAAACAGTACAAATGTAATGTACAGTACAAAAAAAGAAAGCTTAAGTACATCGTTTGTCATTTCTATGAAATATTAAATAAAACAAGTTTTTATAAAATAGGTAATGAATAAAATAGCAGAATAATAGTAGAATAGTAGGAAAATATCGATTTATTTTAATACCATTACAATTTAATTTCCTGTTTTCCTCATTCGTTAATAGATAATAAAATGAATACTATTCACATTCAATGTAAGACTTATAAAAGTTTAATCAGATTAAGCAGAAAAACTATTACCTTTTGTAGGATATTATGATTGGGCACATCAAGAACGCCGACCTCACTGGCCATTATGACAAACCCATCAACAGTGTGATAATAACGCGATGGTCTTAATCCATTTCTATCAAGAATTGCACCGATATATCGTCCGTCAGTAAATGTAAGCAAAGCCGGTCCATCCCATGGCTCCATTGCACAGCCGGACCACTGATAGAACAGTTTTTTTTCTGGGTTCATGAGGTCATCGTTCTGCCATGCCTCGGGCACCATTGTCATGACCGCTTCTGGCAATGATCTGCCACCAGCTGTCACCAGAAATTCTAATACATTATCAACAGAACCAGAATCAGACATATCTGGCTCTACGACTGGATACAGTTTAGACAGATTTTTGCCAAATAGTCTGCTTTTCATGACCCCTTCTCTCGCGCGCATAAGATTGACATTACCGCGGAGTGTATTTATTTCTCCGTTATGTGCCAAATATCTGAGCGGATGCGCTCTTTCCCATGAAGGGTAGGTGTTGGTGGAGAACCTCGCGTGAACCAGCGCTAAGTACGACTCGAATCTCAGGTCTTGCAAGTCCAGAAAGTATTGCCATAGTTGTGGTGGAGTGAATTGGCCCTAAAATGATTGTAAGATGAAAACATATTTTGTTTAATTAAATAATTTTTTATTATTACAATTAATTAGTAAAATAAAATGTGTGTCAACTTATTCCGCACAAACAGTCAATTGTGACAATTCTTCGCTGGAATCCCGAAACAGGAATCCTTACTGTTTAACATTGAACACTCTCTCACAATATGACAGGATTCCCATAAACTCTTCAATAGGGGATCCCTAAGGAAAACACAGTTATCCACATATTCGACATTAACGCCAAAATATATTTATATATTTATAGATATGTTTGATATATGAAAGTGCTTTTGCCATAAATGAGTTAATAATATATCAAAAGCATATTCTGAAAGATACAACTTAAAGCATGTGCCCAAAGCATTAAGCCTTGAGACCAGAAATGAAACGGTTGTGCTCATCGTTTTTTAAATAGATTTTCAATACAAGTAAACTGAATACTAAAATTATAACAGAGTAAAGGGTAGAAAATCAGGTCAAAAGCAAAATTGAGAGAAAGCCTTATTCAAGGAATAATGGAAAAAGGGCTCAATTTGATAGCAATTTTTGAGTAAAATAGATTTATGAACAAAAAGAATACACACCTTTTGAAAATTTAAAACAATTGATTAAATAACTTTAGGCAAAAAATGAACTCACTTTGTATACGATTGTATCACTTGATAAACTGCATATATAGAATCGCAGCCCTTCTTCTAGAATGCGATGCGTTGATGACTTCCGTAAAACAAATACCTTTAATAAAAGATGAGAAAAATAAGGCTTAGATTCTTATTTGAAAACCAATTCTATTACTCTTTGAGATAAAGAAATATTTATATTTATAAGTTTACATGAAGACGGATGTGATTGAGTGTAACATTAGTGTTATTGGATTTTTGTATCTTATGAATAGAGCTATGAATACTGTATACGCTGTATATCAGTAACAATATAACTCATTTGTGATAGAGCTGCGAAAAATAGTACCTAAAAATATAGTTTTAGACAAATAAGACACTAAGCAAATCCTTGTGAAGCTCAGAGGACAGTGAGAACTACATCCTTATAATGAGAATCTCAAGTGACCCAATCTAATTTGTTAAAACAAAAGCAAATCCGCTTAAGACTAATTGTTTTGTCGTGTTCAGAATCATAATCATTAACATATTCGAGCTATGCTTTCAAATATTATTTCGTAATTATTTTTTACAAACCATTCAAGTGATTCAAATTTGTCATTTTCATTAAAGTTAAATTTGGTTAAGTTTGTTATAAGGGCATTAAAACAAAGGTTCTGTGGGTTCAAATTCGGTGAATTGAGAAGTAGCCGCTCATTCCGGATGAGATTTAACGTTAGCTTAAGATTAGATTTATTAACTTATATATCAGTATATTTTAAAGACTTTGTTAGAACTATAATAATTAACAAATTGTATTGATATTTAGCTTTTAATATAAGATATAGATTGTTATTTAGTTTATGTCATGTAATATTGCAAACAAGCTCTGCATTATTATTGTTAAAATAATTAATTCAAAAATAAATCTGAAAAATAACCTTAAAATGCATAAAATTGTAATTTAAAATTTTGCTCTTTATTAACTTATTTTGAAAATAGCATCACTTTCTTATAAAAAGCCGATTCAAATCTAAACTTAGTGCTAAGATTTCTTATTCAAGACAGAATAAGTCCGCGGGACATATTATATCAACTTATGTTTGGGTATAATCGACACACGAAGCAGAAAGTCTAAGAAATGTTACAAACGTTGCAACAGAAATAAATTAAAAATCAATAAATATGATAGAAATGTCAGTGCGCTATAGAAAGTGCGTTATTTTTGCCAAAGAAACGCTTTTCTTTAACTGCTGATTAAACGGAGAGAACAATAAAATAAAAGCTTTGATTTCAAATTGAATGACCGAAAAAAGCAATTAAAGTTTGAGTCTATATATTGAACCTTAAGAATAAAAGTTAAAGTTTCAATAATTTATTTATAAGTTATCAGTTTATTAAATGATTATTAATAATTGTTATTATTTAGGAATATTTTGAAAGTATTTTAATTTTGCCAAAGGATTAACAGAATATTTGAATGCAAAGCACTTAAATTTTTATAAGAGAATTGTGTTATTCTAATGGCTTTATTTGCATCTAAAAGGCTCTTATGTTTATTTAGAAGTATGATGAGTAGTGTTGCAAAAAGTAAACTTTTAAAAATTATTCAACACTAATCAGCAACAATGGTGCATAAAGATAATGAAAATGCAAATTCTATAAATAACTCTATAAATAATGTAGTTTTAATGTATTCTTAGCAAAAACTCACTCTACAGATCGATAACAATTCATTTGTCATAATAAATATAATTTTGTGTTCATTGAATGCATAAAATTTAAATAAATGAAAAAAATTTAATATATTATATGCGATGACATTTTGTTTATTAAAATGATATTTAGATATTTCTTTTAAAGTCAAATATTTATATTGAATACAATTTTGCTGAATAGGAGTGTGGATTCTCTCTATTGAGAGTATGAAATCTTCAGAAGGTTTAAATTGATTTTTAGGTGAAAGTATATGCAAAACTACTAAAATCTTATAGAAGAGGATTTTTTCAAAGCCTTATCAATCATTTTTTGATCTTAAGCAGATCTCATATGAAAAGTTTAGATATGTTCTAATCTTAAGCATTTAAAAAGAATAAAATTCTTTTAAATTCATTAGAAAATTGTATATTTTGTTGATAGAGAAAAATATAAAAAATTCACCGAATTTAGTAATTATGAAAACTTGAAATCTTCAGATCAAAGATAAAATTACATTATAATAGTGTTTCTTAGTCTTACGACTTATAGTGCTAGTCCTTAGTCTTAACTCTAGTGATGTTTCAGTTCAGAAAACTAGATCTAAAACTTTTCAGGAACTGGAACTGAAATAGGAATAGTAATAGAAAATTTTATAAGAGATATGAAATGAAATTTAGTCATTTATTTAAATTTCAAGTTCTATTTAAAATATTTTTCAAAGTTTAAATTAAATATGAAATATGTTTAATATAAAGTAACATTCTTTAAGTATGACTAGTGATGTTTAAGATCCTAGAACCGGAATTGAACTTTAAACTAAAAATTTTTGAGGAACTGGAACTGAAACTAAATATTTTTTTAGGAACTGGGTCTGTAACTGAAATAGAAAACAACACTAGATTTTACATCATAGTTAAGGTTTATTTAGTTATATAGATTGACATTTATATTATATTTCTATCTAAGGTAGAAGTAAACGCTTCTACACATAAAGCATTAAATGATTGAGCAGTAAGAGTCAGATTGATTTTCACTTAACTGACTGTATAAATCAAGTTAAGTAAACAGAACTTACTTTTCTCTTGAACTCGCTCTCATCAACTTTTTCATCTGACACAACAAACACTTGTCTCATAGTTGGCTCATTGCTTTTGGCGACTTCACCGATACATTGAGAATTGGTGGGCACATCTCTCCAACACAGCACTCGAAGTCCATTCTCTAAAGCAATTGACTCAAAATGCTGTTCTGCCTGAATATGAGTTATAGAATCGAGAAATAATATTCCGGTGGCGTAATTGCCAGACGTCGGCAAATCAATGTTGTACTTGTCTCTGAAAGATTTGATTTTATTGTATAATTTTAATGATCTAATTAAGGCTTACATTTAGGCTAACTTTAAGGCTCATTTAAAAAGCACTCAAAGCAATCGCTAAAGAGTTACACTCACTTAATAGATGTGGCATAAAATTGATGCGGAATAGAAGCCAGAACTCCAGCTCCATCGCCAGTGCTATTGTCACAAGAACAGGCTCCTCGATGTTCCATTCGGGCGCTGATAGTTTGCGCCCTTAGGAGTAACTAATTTTTAATTAATAATTGAAAAGAGTGTTCAAATTTACCGAAATTTGATTAAAAGTAAATATATTTTTCAAAAATGAACACAAATAGAAAAGGCCTCACTTTATGTGATGCGATTCCATCGATTGAAACAATGAATCCCACACCACACGCCTCCTTCTCATCTTTTATATTGAAGAAAGACTTGATATTATTTTCAACTTTTGAAGCCATACTTCGTACAGTTATAAAAGTTTGAATAATCTGTTTTAAATTTTGATTTATTAATCTCTCTCTTGAGTAATATCTGTAAAGATAATATATTTTGTTTAATGAGATATAACTTTGACGTGGGATGAGATCACTATAAAAATATATGAATTATAAATTATTGTAAAATATATTTAGATTCTAATTATTACTGAAACTTAATTCAACTATAAGAGCATTATATAATAGATAAGTCCAGGATATATTGGCACACAATACAGGTACACAAAATAGAAACTGTGTTGTACTTTATTATACTGTATCTGTGATACCAGGACTGAGAGTATAACTGTTACACTCTCAGTCCTGGTGGTCTTGTAAGTTAGTTAGTGTTTATCTCCTATTAATTAGAGTTACAAATTGCAGGAAAATTGAAATCTCGAACTATAAATAACTTTGATATTTATAAGTTGAAGAACAATTGTACTTTTTTATTATCCATAAAATAATGGGATTCTAATGAATTGGTGCATAACTAATATCTATTTCATAATTGACGGAGAGGGTAATGCATAACAGACTGTTAAATCTCGTCATTTATTTGAATTAACTTTATATTGTTGTATAAGACTATATAACAAAATGTTTTCATTTTGTTTGTATTTTTCTTCGGCTTTAGTTTTAATGACTTAGTATTATTGAGTCTTTGATGACTCTTATAATAAAATAAACTCGAAGAACAAACAATTGGAGTTTGAAGGAACTCAACATTGTATTAATAATGATAAAAGCAAAGCAAATAATTGATTATTGATTTGAATCACAAGTTCTTGTTTTGGACTGTACTTATGTTTAGAAACAAAGTCTTTAAGAACGAGTTGACGACTTGGATACCAGTTTATAAATGATAAAAGTCATAACGAATCAGACAATTGCAAACACCACCAGTTTATACATTAAACTGATTAAACGGTTTATTAATAACATTATTTCATGGAAAGGCGTCCTAAAAACTATTCTTTTGCTGACAAGTCTTGTTTTGAGAACTACCTTAAACTTTTATCGATTTATTCTTCATAAAAAGTGTGATATTTTTGAAATTATATAAAAATACTTTACTTCGATTTAAAGTATTTCTTGTATTTTTTCTTTATATACACTACAGATTACATTCTACCTGACATTCAAATATTTATTGTGCGTAAAAGGAGTTTATAATTTTGATAAATAATATATTATTGATTATCTATAAAAATTTTATTTGCATTTCTCATTAATTTTATGAATGGATTTCTATTATGTTGTAATATTAATTATCTCTAATTCTAATGTATTTATTATAATCATAATTATAATCCCATTGGTATTAAAAGGTTACATACTATTGATTGGTTTAACGGATATCAACACAATATAATGAGTCAAAACTCAATATTCAATTTCTCCTAATTATTATCAATTGAGTTAATTAATAAAAATCAATTCTTACTATTTAAAAGTTATTAATACAGGTTTAATACAGACTTCAGTATTTACAGATTTTTAAGTCACAAAAGAATATGTTTTTTACTCAACTTTCCAAAGAAAACGAAACATATGAAAAAAACTTGTGTCACAAGTATTTATACATTCATTAGTTATTGTGTACTTCGCATCACTAGTGTATTACTTGTGACAGAGATTAATCAAGAATTATCTATTATACAGCACAGGATTGAACAGCACCAGAAATACATATGAGTAATAAGAATCTAACTCACTGTAAAGTTATATATAAAAAATTGTTGGATTTATGTGTAGAACTCTAAGAGATATTTACTTAACCTCACACTTTGAACGTATTTTACAAACACTTATTGCAATATTAGTCAAACTGACACTATCCATATGCCCCTATTCTAATCTATTATACGGTTATCTCAGATACAACTGCAAACCCAGATTAATAGGAATCACGTAAAAATCACGCAAAGTTTTTTGGGTACATTTTTGTAATTATGTTTGAAGTTTTCTACTCTAAAGCATTTTTACAGCTCATATATAAGGTGTCATATTTTAAATAGGTACTTTTTAAATACTGTCTTTTCAAAACATAAAATAATTCATATATATATATTTGTTTTATGAGTTGCGAAGTCAAATAAATAGGGTGTCAAATAACGATTTTAAATAACCGGTTGCTTTGAATGGAAACATATTTATTTGACATTTGATTTCATAAACCATAAGTTTATTTCCATAACTTTCATCATTACCATTATGAATACGACGGTTAAATGATTTTAACTCTCAAACATTTATTGAATTGAAAATTTTAACAATTGAAGAGTTAACTCAATTTTAGCTAAAATTGGATTTGGTACTTTTATATTAACACTACTTCTGTACACGTACACCGTTGTGTAGTACTTTGACAAGAGATTTAAGTGTAACAGTTGTACAGTAGAAAAAATATCTAGAATTTTAAGCGAAACTTTTTGGTTTAAAATAAATAAGTCACTAATGAATGAGAAAAACTTATTTCTAAATAAATTTTATTTTATAATAACTGGAGCTATGGTTAAAAGCACAAAAAACTTCTAAAAAGAAAAATTATAGAATAAAGATAACATTAATAATTTAATTAAAAATTTAGCTGTAATTAAAATATACAGTCTTATAATACAATTATAAAAAATGAGTCAACTCTATTCTGATTACAATATATGTAATTATAAACCAAAATTGATTACAGAATCAATATATTTGCGATTTTCTAGTGTTGTATGAAAACCTTGTACAGTATTTTGATAAAGTTTTTTAAAACATCAAATTAGTGTTTCATTCAGAAGAGATTATTGATCCGTTGTGAACTCAACACATTCAATGATAAGAAGCAGTGCCGTAGCCAGCAAGGGGGCAGGTGCCTACTGGCCCCAAGAATTTCAGACATATAAGTGTAGGTCTGTAGCAATTTCAAAAATTAACAAATCTTAGAATTTTCCTATGTCTGCCCCCCAACCAAAAATTTCTGGCCTCGGTACTGATAAGAAGTAGAAAATTGAAATGAAAACATCCTTTGAAACGGCCTATCACCATAATATATAGGCAATAACTCATAGTATTACATAAGTATTAAATCTATGGCTTTTATATGATCAATAAAAGTATATTTAGAGCTAATTATTGTTTAATAAAAATATTATGTCATTTACAAAAATACTTTTACTGGTTTGAAAATAAAGTATTCATTTGATGGGTTCGAAGGGTTCGAAAGCTTAATTCAGATTAAATGATTATATAATTGATAAATGTATTCTTATTCAATACATCTTGTTGTATGCTTGATATTAATAAATGTACAATATCATTTTTTAAATAGTATACTTTTTAATTAAATATCAAGACAAATAAAATGAGCTCTCAGTTAATTTTAGGTATTGAACGGATTCAAAGCATCCCAATTAAAAAAACTCTAATAGATTTAATTTAAACCTAATAATTAATGTATTTAAATCTGATTAAGGAATGTCAAAATCTTGATTAACTGTCTAAAGCCAGAAAATGTGGCGCTATTTTTATGACGCCTTGTTTGATAGCCTTGATTGATATGAATTTTAAATTATGGTCTTTGAGATAAAAAAAAATGTTAAAATTTTTGCATTTACAGTACATTGAGGAGAGAGACACGTATAAAAATGATTCGATCATCCATTTAACTATTTGTTCATAATTTCTTACATTGATTGAGAAATAGAGAAAACTCATAAATCTCAAAATATATGGGTATAAGTAATATCTGAGTTACTATAATAAAAATGCAGAAGTAAAGCGTAAAACTTGTCAAATTGATTTGGCATTTTAGTTAATACGTAGTATGATATGGAGCTGAAACTAGTATTAAGTTATACTGTGTTAACTTAGTATAAGTCAATTCATGTTAGCGAAGTAAAAAAGGGATCATTGTTTGTCATCAGCTCTTATTCATTTGGATGGTTGCAATGCAAACCACCGAATCCTTGTTTTAATACCCTGGTAGCAAACTTTTCCCAATTATCTTCAAGGAAAAGCACCAATTTGATTTATTTTAAAAATACAATGTTATAATAATTAACATTTCAAGTTTATTGCATAAAATCATTTTGTGAATGAATGAAAAATTTAATGCTTTATTCAAAAATTAATCTGAAAACAATAATATTTCACGTACTATATCACTTTTGATATTGTATTTGATAAGATTACTTACAAAAATGTTAGAAATGTTAAACTAGACTTCAATATAAAATTGTTAAATTCATTATTTTCATTGTATTGAAGTACTTATTAAAATAGAAATTATTATAAGCCTTATATTTTTGATATAATAAGGCCTATAATATTTGATAACAGATAATTAAAATAGATATTCGGTGAATTGAAATTCTGTGGGTTGGAGTGCTCCACATTTGAATGCAGATTCTGTATTAAGAACTAAATGTTAATATTGAGTTCGAGGGTTTTTACAAAAAGCATTTATTTGTTTAATGCTCTGAAACTAAAATTAATGTTAAAATGTTTGTACAGTATAGTACTGGTACTCATTTATTTGATTGGCGATACGAATATAAAATAATAATAATTTCAAATTTACCAAAAGTAATACTTTCAACAATAATATGAAAGGTTAGAGTTTCGTAAATACAGTATAAGAAAGAAATGCTCAGATTCTTGTTTTCTATGTTTCATTCTTTATTCTCTAATCTAAAGGGAGACTCAATAACATTAATTGTTAAGTCAGTTAACACTTAATAGTTCTAAAGCTAGTGTGGAATCTAATCCTATCAAAAGCAGCAGAAAATACCTATAAAAGACTGACTATACAGTAATGAATTTTACCCACGCATGTATGCCATCAAACCATTAATCTCTCAATTTTAAGAACCTTTTAAATATATCTAAATTCACTCTTAAAATAGTTAAATCATTTGTGTATTTAATAATAATTATTAGATCTATAAAAATAGTTTATGTTTTGGTAGACTATAACTTGAGCTCATCTCTCAATTATGAGGGTTTAGTTGCAAACAACGTCTGAGTCATATGAACTGTTGTGATAGACAGACCTTCGAAGAAATGTTCTCCACGGATAAGTAGAAGTATATGATTTCTAACATATGAAACAACTTATTGCTTCTGGAGATGAGCCAGAACTACATCTCAAATACCAGATGAGGTGCCGTTGTACTTAACGGTGAAGTATAATTATGTTCGCATAAAGACTTCAAATGAGAGTTCTTTAACCGTAAACTTAAGACTCAAGAGAAAAGGAAGTGACAGGAAATTCTCTTTTATTTAATAGGACTTTTGAAACTCAGAAATTTAATTATAGATTAATTTTTTCAATAATAGTACGGAAATTGATTCTACAAAATTTCACACTAATATTTGCAATTTATGTTAAAGGAATAAATTCTCAATTAGAAAATAGGATTGAATTCAAATATTAAACTTTATCAATACTTATGATACTATTTTATAAATTTAATTTGTTTGGACGCTTAATATAAATGTACAGTATCTTAAGTAAAAAATAATTAGATTTTTCAATTCAAATAACCTTCCAAAGTTTAAATTAAAAATTATAAAAAGTGTTAACAAAATATATTTGTACTTATTATTTAATGCAATTTAGTGTAAGTTTTAGAATAGTGATCAAAATATTGGAAAATTTAAATCTTCCCTAAGCCCATCCCAATTAAAAGCTAACTGAGTTGGGACCTTTTTTTCATGGTCTACTAAAATCGTTGGAGATGGATGTTAGGACCTGGTTAGGACACCCAATGAGTCCATAATTATCTGAAAAATCATTTTGAAATTCTCTATTTTCCCTTTTAAGTCCTTATTTAGTGCAAAAAATATTAATTATTCAATTTTATCAAATTATTCAATTCTATTATTCAATTATCTAATTAATCCTATTTCATTATTATATCTAAAATTTAGGACTAACTGTGTTTCTATTTGACTAAACAATATTGTATAAAAAATTACTTTAATTTTTCCTTTTTTGCCTGTTTTTTAGTCCCTGTCTTGGACTCGAAACTTGAATCTCAACTCATCTCAATCTGAGTGAATTTTGTTATTTTTGTACCATTCGCTTCTCATCCCAACAACTTTTTTGTAATCCTATCCAATGCTAATATTTCAAAACTTTGCATACAATCTAAGTTTAGATTTGGTAAAAGCAGTGTTAAAAGGGTATTGTATTGCAGCTTTGCAATGATGACATTGTAAGTCATAAAATATTATGTAAACAGCTATAAATGCAGTTTAGATTGTGTTAATTCTATTCAATTTTTATTTTTATTTTTCTTTGTTTCAAAACTAATTAAAGTTATTTTAATAAATTCATAAGAAATTTCTCATAAGAATGTCATGAAAGCTATAAATAATAAAGTTATTTTATATTTCGTTTTGTATTCTATTAAAATTTAATTAATTTTTTAAAAATTTTGTTCATACAATTTTTGCAACTACACGACTCCAACCCATGGGATTGGGAGACTTGGACACTACACTAAAGCAGCACTAAAGTAACTTAAGAACCTATTTATTAATCAAATAAAGGTAAAAATTTGAAACCAGTTACTAGTATTAGTTCTCAAGTGCCTATATTTATAGACTAACATTTCAATCTTCAATAAACACGAGCTTTATATTAGTGAATAAGCTATTTATTTATTTATGGACATTTATGAGAAGAGTGTAATTACTGAATATACACGTGAATGTACTCAAAGGCTCACTCAATAAATAATAAAATATGAAACTTTCCTATTATTAGTGATGAATTTTGCCATAAATCTGAAAGACATTAATCGAATTTAAAATTAGAGCAAAGCAAATGACGAAAAGCTAGTCATAAAATGAAATTGAAAAAAATTTTGAGGTCATAACTTATAGTAAAATTGTATTGTTTTTGAATAACTGAAAGAGCAATATAAAAAATGAATAAAAGAACCACAAAAATAGAGATTTGTTTTGTTGTCGAATGTGTCGAATCATTATTTAAACTAATATTGTTTAGGATTCATTTTTTTCAAAGATGTTTAATATATAGTGTATAAAATTTTCCACTCGTACTGTATATT
>JAQGCH010000258.1:0-27714 GCA_034699485.1 Nanhermannia elegantula
AACAGGGAGGGGGAGGGGTATGAAAACAGCTCAAAACTGCGTACGTACTATGGGACGAGCCCTGACTGTATCTAAAACTTCAGATAAAATACTGATTAAACTTTTGGGAAAAAGCCATAAATATGTGATTTACCAATAGTTAAAAAAATTTAGCTTCAAACTAAAACTATAAACTAATTTATTTAATAATTAAATAACTTATCACTGAATGAGTAAAACAAATATTAATTAATTATTTGCATTAATTAATATACAAACTCAAGAAATTCTTTCATAATTGAGTCTGAAATGGGATCGCTTTTGCGATATAATCCTTATGTATTAGCCATTAATCAAGTTTAATAAGCACTGAATTTTAATTTTTTTAAAATGGAATTAAATAGCAATTACATTATTTCAAAGAATACTAAACTCATATTCTATTCTCTGATTATAACTATCAATAGGATTAAATGTCAAAAAGAGATTTTCTAATACGTAATAAATAAAAGTATGAAAATTAATGCTTTATTTAATAAAAAGATTCAATGTTTTTTGTGGTTTAACTGCGTTTTAATGACTTTTCATTGAATTTTAAATTTAAAAATAATAATTTCAAGTATAATATAAATCTATTAGGTCTTGGATCCGAGGGTTTTTTACATAAAAAAACTAAAACATATCTATCAGTTTTTGCTTTGGGAACACTTCTCACTAATTTTAAAATAAAGAAAATAAATTCACCTAAAACTGCATTTCAATGATAAACTTATACATTAGTCAATAATTACTATAAGTTTATATCAATGAAAAGAAAGCATAATCATAGGCTAAATTTTGTATTAACTTTAATGAACCCAAATATCTAATGTGTGTATATTTATGTTTTGGTACACTAACTGTCATTCATGATATTCATCAATTTTGTGTCAATTTACTATATTTTGAATGACTCACAGTATTTTGTGTGAAAATAATGTACTTTGATTGGTATCTAAACATAGTAATTAATGACTAATGTTTCTTAAGTTTATGATTGAAATGTAGTTAAAGGTTTCTTTACTCTCTTTATTTTAAAGTTAGTGAGAAGTATTCCTTTCGCAAAAACTGATAGATATAAATTCGTAAAAAAAGTTATTCAAAATTGATTTACTATCGAGAAATATATAATTTAATCAAACTATTTATAGATACTTTTCAAATAAATATTCTAATTACCAAAAAATGAAACTCATTTATTTGGAGCCAAACTAATAATTTTGATAATTAACATTTTCGTGCATAAGACTATTCAAACTGTTGATCAATGAAAGACATAAATATTATATTCATGAAATACTTGGTTTCTCAATATTATTAAATTTACAGTAAATATAAACAGTGATAATTAATTACAACCAAACAGTTCATGTCTAAACATAATTATCTCCGAAACTTGATTTAGTTTTAAAAAAGATTTGATCGAAGATTTTTAAAAATTGATGCCTTCAAGTTATCGATTGAATTTCATTTTGTGATAAATGTTTTTTTTTATAAAACTTAATGTTTATTTAGTTTAGCAATTTAGTCAACGATATTCAGTATTACATTTAAGTAATATTTTTATCAGATCTAAGAGTATTAGATTAGTATATATTTTATAAGCAATTTGTATATCTATTAACCCTTCGTTACAACGATGGATTAAATTACATATGTATGTCAATGGGGTGTGGGGTAATTTCACTCCACACATGTAATGAAGGGTTAACAGTGGCATAACATAACTAACATAGCAATTTCGTCGGTCAACTTCTTTTGAGGAGATCTCACCTTTGCACAAGAGTTAGAGTAACATTTTTACGTGAACCTGATGTGAGCGTGGTCAGATGCCTAAGGCCTAGGGATTGCTCGAAAACAATAGACATGTGGCACATCGCAGTCAAAGTGAAACTTCTGGGGATCGAACTCAGAACCCTTCAAACACCCCATGAGTTCGACACCATTCCACTTGTGCCACCTGACTCTTTATTATTAGTGAATAGTGAGTCTGTATATTCAAAATCTTTACCTTCTTTGGTAGCAATTGGGGCTGTCTCTGAAGTAAGGGCGGATCTCATTTTTTCAAAACTAGATTAACATATCTCACAAACTTGTGATTTCAAATTGCCTCTAAATGTTAGTAAAAATTTTGTCCTGCACTCGATTGTATAGAGTAATGCAAAAAGTTTCAAAAAGCTGTAAATACTTTAGGAAATATTATTGTCAGCACTGCACGATTTTTGATTTTTAAAAATCTGCTTATAATATGAATACTATACAGCAACATACATGTAGATGTACAGTAATTTTACTGCTTGTGGTTTACATTAGAAGTATTTTTTCTATTAAATCTGATACAGCTTTGAGTACAATTTTTCATAATTTAACTGCTTTTAATGCAAAAAGAAAATCTAATCCCCATTTAATTAAATTAATCTTTAACAAAATACAACATTTTACTCAGTTTTATGACGGTTAGAATTTTTGGTTTCATATTTCATGTAATAATGGTTTTTTTATTCATATACTGTTACATTATGAATTAGAACACATGAAAGCAAAGCTGATCTCTTGTTTATTGTATAAAAGAATTTATTTAATTACCGGTATTCATAAAATCTAAAAAAATTTATATACTAGTACTCAACGTAGTCATAATAGTATTCCATAAACTTTTATTTTCCAAATTGATTAATTGAATTATGAACCAGAGATATATTTTGAGAGATAAAGAGATAAATTTTAATTAAAAATTTCATCTCAACACAAAAAATGAAACCGCACGAATTAGAGTTAAAACGCTTAAAAGTGAGAATATTTTAAATTGAATTATTATTTGTTCACAGCTTAATTTACATTTACCGGTAGTATTAATAGTTTTCATTGTTTTCTAGTCATTGGTTTTTCCAAATTTTCTGTTCAAATGAGTTTTCATTTTAAATTTCAAAGTTTGAAATAAAAACTATTGAATTACATCTAACTCAGACTCAATTAAATTTTTATATTGAAAATTAATTATTGAGTGAAGCCTTTCCCACATTTTTGCTTATTTAACAGTCTTATCCCTTTGCTTCATATTAAAACTTATTAAAACCACTTATTGATTAGTAAGTATAGCGAAACTTTAGTTTAAATTAAAATTTGAATCTCTATTACCGGTAATTATTATTGAAATCAATAAATCTTGTTTTCTTATCATTCAATACATTAATTTTAAAAATATAACATCACATCACATCTTCAATCAACACCTATGAGAAGACCTCACCGACTATATATCAATTGAACGAATTTCATTTGACCGAAAAATATCTTAACCTGACAATTAACTTATCAAAAACATTTTTTAATTAAAATATACTTCTCATCATTTTTTATCATTTTTGATTCCATTTCATTCAAAACAGAAAACCAAATGTTTAATTGAAATAATAGTCAAATTTTCTTAATCAGATTGTTTAATATATAAAATAAAATCTTTTTTCTATCAAATTAAAATCGTCTTTTGAGGTGACACAATTTTGATGATGAGTCCGTCACCTTTTAAATATAAAATAAAACCAAAAGATTGTCTTAAAAAACAAAAAAGGAGTTAATTGTTGTTTAATTATGTTGTTAATCACATGAATTTCAGTTAACTTTAGTAAAATATTGCGCAAAAAGGTAAAGTTTAAAGCACTAATCATTTAGTTTAATTTTGAAATATACCAAATCTTTCGTAACAATCTATAAATACTGTTATTATACTTTAAAACAATTTTTTTTTAATTTCAATTATAAACCTAATAATTAGTGCTCTGAAATTTTCTCAATATTTTGTTGCGCTGTTATTCACTAGAATTGCCCTTAACTCATAGCAAAATATTGGATCATTTAATAAAATAGCCAAAAGCAAATTCAACATTGAATTAAAAAAATTTTCTTTTTTTTAAGAATAGAGTACAGAAAAATTAAGTAAAAAATTGATGCTAAGAAACAAAATTATTAATATTCAAAACTTTAAAATTACCCCTTCTTTAAAGACCCCTCTTCTACACTACTTTTAAAAAACTATATTCTTTTCTGAAATTTGTTCCCATAGGACGTTACTTATTAAAAGTGAAATTTCATCATTTTTAGTGCACTTTTCAAAACATAGATACAGTAAACCCTGTATAAGTTGATCACTCATTAGACACCAATATAGCGATCAACTTAAGCAGGTGATCAACTTATAGAGGTGATCAACTCTACAGGTTATACTGTATCTTTGACGCTCAATCCTTTTAGTTTCACAAAACTAAAGATATTATTTTATTGTTTTGAAGACAAATAACAAATTTCTAAGACTAAATCAAATTTCACCTGAGAAATATAGAAATCTGAGAACAAAATTATGAACTTTTTCTTATTCTTTTGTGAATTTAATGCATGAGTGAATGCATATATAGTGTAAGTCTGAAGTTTATCATTTAAAATGGAAACTTTATGTTAACCAAACTGTGTTGCTATGAATACTAAGTTTTACTATAATTTAATGGTGGTTCTGATTCCATATAATTTTGCACTCGATGTCAAATTTTTCATGTCAAAAATTTTCTGACGGCATGTGAAAATTCATGTAAATTTCATTTATATTAAATTGCATGCTTTCGGGTTTTGGAAAATTATATCGAGTTCAATAGCAACATATAATTATGTATAAGTCTAATAGATAGTGATAGAGTATTGATATATGTATTTGAATAAATATAGCCTTATTTATTAAAAATAATAACTTCTAATTGAATAAAAGCAACAAATCTAATGAATTAAAGAACATCACTTTAAAAAAATCCGTCGCCCAAAATGCTTTTGAGAAAAATATATTTAGATTATAGTAGACTTCAATATTAAGTTAATGCTTTCGAAACGCATTTCAGTATTTATAAAACCAGAAGGGTTTTAAATATATGTTTTGAATTAGATTATAGAATCATTGAGAATTCCTAAATATAGAATCATAAATATTTTGTTAGCATAATATTTGAAAATGCTCACAACTTCAATATTCCGTATTCAAATATTGTCTATTTAAGGGTTTAAAGGCTTAACTTGTTTTTACTATCGAATGTATTACTACTCTGTACTGAAGGTACACTTTGAATTACATTAAATTACACAATTATTTATAAATAAAGAATAAATAATTTCCTGAAAATAAGCAAATCTTTGGACAAAACTTATCATTAAGAGTTATTCAATGAAATAAGTTTTATATATTGAGTTTTCTCACATTTATAAAAGATTCATAATTTATTCAGTTTTTCATTTTAAGGAAGTTATTTTTTTTGTCGGCACTAACATTACCCAAAAACTATTTGTCAAACATAACATATATAATAATAAAATTTTTGACAATTGAGTTACATATTATTATTATAAAGGAACCCTTAAGGAACAATTAAGACCAAGGATGTGCACAAAAACTGGCAACAATGCACAGGTAAAGAGTTGGAAAATTTTAATTATAGGTAAGTATTATAGGTGATTGGTTAACAAAGTTAAACATTTTAAGTCATCAAATCAACGATAACTATTATTTTGAACTTAAATCCAAAGTAATTTAAATAAATTTAGTTTTAAAATGGAATCAAATAATAAGTTGAATCAACATTTATTAATATATATAAAATATAATTTTCAAGTTGTGAACATAAATCATTGAGTTTTCAATATTATTTATATTTTCCATATATCTATTTAAAGAGCAAAAAAATTTTTACTCTTATTAAGGCTTAAATTTTTTAAACTATAAATATTCATAAGTAAACTTTTTCTTTCCTTCAATCGAAATACAGGTTTAAACCCTTCATTTCTAACATTCGAGTATAACTACAAGACCAGTATAATATTTTGAAAGGAATAATACCGTAAATTGTAACGGGTAAGCAATTGTTGGCCAAAATGATTTAAAAATGAGATACTTTTAAGACGACAACTTTGTTAATTAAGACATTTTTTGTTAATTGGTACGGGTCTAAAACAAACTCAATTTATTTAATTTATGATCAAAAAGCGCCACAAACGTCTATTGAGTTACGTCATTATTAAGATATAACATAACGATAACGACAGCAACATTTATATCGTTTTTGTAATTTATAAAACACATTATTTAAATAGTATAGCTTTGGTCTTCAACTAATCATATGTTTCTATTCCGATAAAATATAGTGAACACTCAATACATGTAAAGCTTAAACAGGAAAAGAGCAATAAAACAATTAGAAAATTGTTGTTTCATGCATTATCAGACCTCAGTCTCGAACCTCAAGAGTATTTTTCTCAGTCTATAAGCACATAATTAAGTTTTTTTATATTTTTTATGAGCCATTAATATGATTTACTGGTATTATAGGTTAGGTTCACTTTAAAAACACTAGTTTTAAACTATTCTTGAAAATTACTTCGGGTTCTGATTAGAGTTACTTTTGTATAATGAGGTAAATATAATTTATTTTTGTATTTCATATATTTATGGCTCCCTTTGGCATAACTAATAAAAAAAGAATGGCTTAAAGCCAAGGATAAAATAAAGTTATAAAATGCTTTTATCCTCAATTGATTTGTCTATTATTACAAATTTTAACTTTTATTACTTTTATAGCAGAACTAAATTCTCAGTAAAATTTACAAATCAATACTCTTTTCGTGTTGTAATTAGTTTTAAAATTTATTAGGATCAGTAGGTTTTACGGCAGAAACAGTGGGTGTTCCCTATAGTTTACAACCGTTGCCAGCTTTTTAACTTCAATTTTATTTAATAATTACTGCTAATTAACTATTTTTTTGGTCATATTATATCCAGCGTAAAGTTTTTTCACATTCAGGATTTACAATAATTATAGTTTTAATTGAAATCTGGTCAACATATTCAAAAGTTGATTTTAACCCATGGTCTCAAATTGAGAAAAATTTGACATAACCTTATTTCTCACTTTATAATAAAATTGAACACAAAGTTTCCGTTAATCCTCTCATCAATTTTTTGCTATAAAAAGTTGAAAATCGATAAAAACATTAATAATATTAAATCACATTTCATTTGCATTACTACACATACAATTTAATTGAAATAACGCTGAAATTATAGTTATGTTAAAATTTGTTAGACTACTGTTTTGCTGTAAAATAATTCGTTTCACTAAAATACACTTTCATAAGACTCATACACTTATTTGGATATTTTGAGAATTTATTACTTTCTTTTATTATAAACATATTTTTAGATGAGATATATGTTTATTCTTTAATATGTCTCAAATGTTATACAAAATTAAAAAGCTTTTGTTACACATTTTCTGAATTTGAAAATCAAACACAAGAATTAGATTAAAAGTGATGTTAAGTCAAATATTGAGCAAAACCTCAATTTGAATTGAAATTATTTTAATAAAAATACTATTTGATAAAAGGTTTTCAATTTTTTAATTTTTTGAGTGAAAAATCTTTGAAACGTTAAAATAAATATAGAATATTTGAAAGATGATGTCCTCCCAGTTTAATGAATATCAGGAATATCAGGTTATGAATATTGTCGGAATTTAATTTTGTTCAAAGTTTTACTGGTTATAAAATCATTTGTTTTATATATTATTCATATCGCTTAAAGTGATGTACAATACAAGTACGCCGTACTTTACCAATCAAATAAAGTGTAAACTCTTTAGAATAAAATTAATATTTTATATGATTTTATTAAAAAAATTTTTTTATTGTAATTATGCAAATAATTTTTAAAAAGTAAAATTTTCAAATAAAAACTCAGTGACCGAGATATAATCGCTAAGAATTTAAATGAAATGCTGGTAATTAAATGCATATTTGAAATTGTTAGGATATATTATAAATCTTTCCATCAAATGTGATTCAAATAGTATGTCATCTTGAAAGTTAGTGCAAAGTTTGCATCTCTACAAATACTTAAAAGTTTATAGTTCTTACCGTTCTTACAAAACAATAGTTTAGTTGAATCATATCATTGAATGTCTATTTTTTCAAGATCTTATTTCATTCAATATAAAAATAGTAATTTTAGTTTTCAATAGAACTGATCCCCAGTTATTTGCATTTGATTTGCATAACTGTAAGTTTACATTCATAAGGTGTGCGATGTGTAAATGACATGAAGTCGTGGTTTTGAAAATATGTATTTATTCTAATTTTTTTTATATCTCCTGAAAGTGCTATAAACACAAATTAACTTTAGTGTTGGAAAATTTCTAGAAATATTGTTTTGACGAGAAATTTTGGTTTTTCAACACTAGTTAACTCACAAACTCTACTTTACTTAATTCGGGAATGTATTCGGGAAATGATATAAACTATTTTATTAATAATTTAAAGTAAACTTATAAATTACAAAAGAAAATAATAATTAAAACTATGTTTAAAATAACAGTATTTAAAATAGAATAAAGGAAAAATTTAGAAATGTTAACAAAAGAGACCTGTTTTGATAGTGTTTTATTGATACTCTTTAGAATTTCTGGATAGAAAAATAAGACAACTATTTCTGCGAATTAAAAGTACCACATATGTTGAGCTTAGTGTTAAAGTTTAGAAAAAAACTGAGATTTAAACACATTCGAAATATTTTGAAAAACTCTATTATTCGGGAGAATTGAGAGCATAATTTTAACTTTAAATCTGTCATAATTACTAATAAAACAGTTCAGATCATTTTCACGAAGTTACAAAGTCCTTTAAAAATCGAATATAGAGGCTTATTAGAAATACTATTTAGGATTTTATAATAAAAATATTTTTACATAATAGACAAAAAAATTCATTATAAATTATTAAATAAATTTTTTTGATTTTCTATTCATGAATCATTTTTTATGTAACATCACTACTTTTATATGAAATTTTATATATTATATATAACATTATTTATGGCAGACTTGATAATAAATAATTATAATTATTGATCAGAAAAAACAAGTTTTGTATTTTGATATATTAATGAATGATTTACACATTTTTATGCAGGTATTAAATTAAACTTATGAATATAAATAAATGTGAGACGATATAGGATTAGTGTTTTAGAGCAACGCTTCTCAGAATTGCTTTTACGGACCACAAGTAATCCGCGGACCTAAAAATTTAGCATTATGGTGATTTTTTTAATGTATAAATGACCCGCAAGGCAAAAAAGTCTGAGAACCTATGTTTTAGAGTGATATAAACCAGACATAAACATATTTGACTGCTGCTAACATTTGGTTGTGTATAAAGTGGGTCCTGAAAGAGTCTAATTAAATGCTGATACAGGTATGATATAGGAAAATTTTGACTTTAGTTCTAAGCTTATTTATCTACACGTGTAATCAGAATGCAAAAAAACTTTATACTTTAGCTGTTTCAGAAAGACTCCACCGTTTGAAACACTTTAGTGCTCAATTTTTAAAAATTAAAATTGGAAACAACTGTTATTCCTGCATATATTTTCCAAAATCACTCGAAATAACATACAAAAATCTAATCCGAAAATAATATATCTTTCTAAAAATGTAAAATAGAAGCACTATAAAAATGCTCTCGAACCTCTACTCTCCGTCTCTCGTTCAAATATGAGGTCATACTACTCAGATACTACTCTGTAATGTTGACCTCTCAGATATTGACCTCTTATTAGTAAAGTTCAACTGAATAAACCACTTCAAACGAATTATAAGAAAGATGTTATAATTGCTTTCTGGCATCTTATTTGAAATTCAATATAAACAGAAAAAGAAAAAAATATAAGTTTCATATGATGTAAACCTTTAATACAGGTATTTGAATCACTTTTGTTTTAATAACACATCTTGAGAATCATTTAAATTTTAAATGATTTGCTAGTTTTCATTTTTTTAAAAGCTTCCAATTTTCATTTGCAACGAGTAATTGTTTCTGTGTTTTAAATGAATTTAATGATCATTTTTAATGAATATAATGATTATTTTGTTTCACATGAATACTTTCAAATTATTCCTCAACTATATCCTGTACTTCATTAAGATTATTTGCCTTAATTTCTTGTTAATTTCTTGCTTTAAGAACATTAGCCACCAATTTTGCATATTTTTTTACTTTTAATGGGAATTTTTTTTTACTTATTATTAGAAAAGCCAATTAATTGAAGATCAAAAAGCATGACTAAAATTAATCTTTATCGTTTTTGAAATTGTCTGTTCAATGTTAAAATATATGAGTGTATTAGTTTTTATCAATGAACTTATTTCAATTATGAAATTATAAGAAATAAAAGACATTCACTTTTGCAAAATATATTAAAAAGTCTAATCAGAAACTCTAGAATTAAATATAATTGTTGTTAAAAGAGAATGTTTTCATATAAATTCATTTGAAACATATTAACTTATTAGAAGATGTCTTCGATTACTGTTACAAAGAAAAGAAGTGCCGCCAAATGAATATAATCCTAATTAATATGCTTTCTAACACCAAAATTCATTTAAAAATTACAAAATTCTTCTCATGATTTTAAGATCTTGATCACCTAATTGTGATTATCGTTCAGCCTTCCCATCAGGTTTTTTCAAAAGATATTTAAAATGCAACTTTAAAATAAAATTTTCCCCAAAAATGTGTAAAATCCTATGAAATGATGTAAAATTGATAAGTAAACGTGGGTAGTACAAGTAGTTCACGGAAATATTTTTATCTATTCATATTAAGGTGCTAATATTTTATATTTACCAAAAATACTCAAATATTCAATTATAATTTATTATTTATGGTAACAAAGTCTAACTTTGAGTGGATGTTTAATATTCTACAGGCATTTTCCTAACAGTTATATCCAAGTACAGAGGCATTATTAAAAGAACAATATAAGCCTCAGTTTTATACATAAAATTTAAATTTTTATCCAATATATTTGGTTAGGAATCAAATTTTAACTGAATATTTTATATATACTAACGCTTCAATTATTTATTTATATTGATTTATAAAGTTTGTCAAATGAGCTCTGTTTAGCTTAGTTTGCATACAAAACTTCATATCGTTAGTCTCTAACTGAATATTTTTTTTATATATAAATGGACTAGAAATGCAATTTACATGTCGTTCTTCCTCATAACCTAAAATGACAAAAGCTTTGACGTTATGATAGTTACAAAAATGTTTTCTAAAAATATATTCAATTTCATAATATTTAAGCAATAATTATAAATAAGAGCATTAAATTTTCAAGAATTCAAGGTAGAATGAATAAATCTTATTTCGAGTGAAACAAGCGAGTAGTTAAATAATTTTCATGTTAAAAAAACAATTTTTTGAAGTCAAACATCTTTTTTAATGATTCTGCCTAACAAGTCAACTACAAAATTATATTCAGTGATAATGAACTCAAAATAAGTATCCAGAAGTGGATCTTCTTTCAAATTGTAGAAGCTTTTACTTGGGTCGCTATAATTTTAGATTCAAAATTGTTGGACAATATGTTTAATTTAGAAAAAATTGATTCTAGAGGTAAATCATGATCATTATTAATGAAAATACAGAGGGATAATACACTTTTACACCGCTGATACTGAAAGCTAACTTTAAAAAGCTTCGTGTTAAGTGTTTTTATGCATTCAACTGATACATTTCTATTAGTGGTAAAACAAAAAATCATTTAAATACCATCAAAAAATCATGTTATGTGTCATAATTATATATTTTAGACATTAAAGACTCGTGCAATGAAAGCTCTATTATTTAAATGTGTTTCAAATTTCATTAAGAAAATTCTACTGCACTTTGCTTAATACAAAAGTATTTAAATTAATGCATCGCTTACTGTAAAATTGATCTGAAAAATGCTCAGCTGTTTAACATATGTCTGACTGATTGCTCAAATTCATTCAATATTTATAAAAGTAATTCATATAATTTGAGTTTACGGAAGTAGAAATTTAAAAAGGGGTTGTATTTCAAAATTGACAAACTTATGTTCACAATTATTACTGACGATAAATCTTTTCTATTTCTTTTTATATATAGTAATGAAAAATTTAATAAATGAAACTGTGAATTAAGGATTTCAACCAAAATTCCTCAAACTCAAGAATAAATCATATTTTTTCTTAATAGAAATATTAACTCATTAGTAATTTAGAAAAATTCTAAAAATTTATAATTAATGAGTGGTTAAAAATTGATTTCTTAGATTTTGAGATAAAAATAGTTTTAATCAGGAAACCGATATTTCAATTTAATTCTAAACTATTTGTGAAAAAAAATATATTCGCCAAAAGATTTAACAGGGCTTTGAAAAAACTGCAAACTTGTCGTTCGTCTTTTCAATTTATATAAAAATCAATATTATAGCGAATACTTTTAATTACATTCAATTATAGCTAATACGTCAAACCATTAATGTTAACTTTGATTAACATACTATTACAATCAACAAATTGTTAAATAGCCCCACAGAATACCGCGCCCTCATTATTATTAGGTCACAGTTAACCTTTGAACTTTAAATATAATCAAATGTTTCGATTGTTTTTAGTGGACTAAAGCACGCCATTCTATGTCACTAAATTAACTAACGGTTAATAAAGATATATGTGCTTCTATATTAACTTTTTCAAAGCCTAAAGATGTTTGATTAGGACATTCACATTGTTAACCCTCTTATTAATTAAAAAGAAATATGAATTTTCTACTATTAATTTAAATTAAAATTTATCACTTGATAAATGAAACATTTCATCGAAAACAAGTTATTTATATAAACTTTGACAAAATTAATAGTGACTTAAACTTTTTATAAATTATTAAAAGCCTTATATTCAGGAACTGAAAGCGATGAAAATTTATATATTCTCAAAAACTGTCAAATAGTTGTTTAAATACTATCTAACTTCACATAAGATATATTGAACTTTAAATTTGAGATCAAAAAATAAATAAATAAGGAGCAGAAACATTTTTCTTAAAAAATCTATAACTTATACACTTACCTATTGTAAGAAAGTTGTTAACATAGAATAAAATCAAAAATTATGCAAATTATTTCATACAATTATTGAACTTCATTAAAAAGTTTGATAAATTTTCTTCACTTTCTGTCAACACTAATAAACTTTCTGCTCGAAAGAGCAAATATTTTAACACAAGTGGAGTCGACATTCTTTTATTTTTAAAATATATGCTTAAAGTCTCTGTAAAATTATGAGAAGTTATGAAAATAATAATCGTTGACTTTTGAAGCAGTCAAACCCCCAAAAGTACGAGTGGTTTAATTTATCTCTTATTCGTCAAAAACCGGATGCACTAAAACGGCACTTAATAACTAAAATTACGCGCTTTAACAATAATTACCAAAACTATAGAATAGTTTCTAATTTAGAAGCATTTAATTGCTGAATATAATACCAATAGTTCTCGACTTTATTCTCTGTGGCTCTGCATCTTAAATATGATATAATAAAATTTTACGCTTTTCTACTTTCTGTGATGAGATGTTACCTGACATGAAATATAAGTGGCTCAGGAAAGGAAAAAACTTCTCCATATTTATAATTGCCTGTACACAAGTCTATGATGTATTTTTTAAAGACACAATTATATTGATTTATTGCCGCAAATTAGTACTTATGGATACAGCCTTTTTTGGTATTGGATAGTTAGGCCCTGCAATCATAAACACGAATTTATATAACTCGTTGATTTGTATACAACTACTCTTCAAAAACCATTAACCTTATTAATTGATATAGTTATGTAAGTGCTCTTCAAATTTCTGTTTTAATTCCAGTTTAATTCTTAAAAACAGAATTATTTGCTTTTTCTTTCTCAGAGTTGGAGCACTACATTCTTAAGACATTAATTAACAGAATTAATGACTTACAAATTTGTATCATTTAAATGATTTTTAACAATTCAACATTAATGAGTGTAAGTTATTTATAAAAGTTTGATCAGAAGTCCATTGCTCTAGAAATGCCAATTTAGATAATAATTAGACTCATCGTATATGTTCAAAGGTTAGGTTTGCAATTAATTCAAAACTCAAAAATGAAAAATTTTTGCAATAAATTTTTATACATTGCAATATATAATTTAACAGTATTATTGAGCCAAATATTGACTAACAATAAATTTTATTCAATGTGTAATTTTATATTTTCTAATAATGATTGCTATAATAACGTGGTTTTGATCTTACAATCATTAATCCAGATATTTAAATGAAATTTATTCGCTTCCTTATTTTCGCATATGTGAAAAAATTAAATTAATCTTTGCTTCAGATAAGAAAATTCAAATTATTTTTGAAAAAATTAAATTGACAATTGTGTAGATTTTATTTTATAGCAATTAAAGTAAAAATAGTTTTCTTTTATCTTTATATCCTATTACACAACTAATATCATTTGACTTCGGTATACTTCTATATACAGGGTGATTGATATGTCCGGATCAGACGGGTGACAACCAAGTAAACAAACAACAAACTACACGACCTCGGGAGAGTTTCTCACAGATAGACGTCATAAAGGGCATTAATTAATATATATCGAAATATAATACTCAGGAAATACTTATATTGTATTAAAAAACCTATATTTTTTAGTCATAATTAATTGTCATTACAGTTGTCAACACCCGTCAAAATGTGATTTGTTTGTAAACAAATGTATTGGATGTCACCCGTTGGTCCGGATAGTTTCGGAAAAGGTTTTGCATTATTACAGCGGATTTTGAATTTATTGAAAAGTATTGAATTTTATAAGCAAAGCGCAAGTGCAACATAAGTGCAAAATCTATTCTTATACTGTAAGTATTGTTATACATCCTGATACATCCAAATATAGTAAAATAATTAAAAAATTGTTTTAAAAAATTAAAGTAAACGTTTTCTTCAGCCAACTCCCTAATGAGAGGAGATCTCACCGAAGCCCATGTTAAACCAGTGAGATTTTTACAGGTGGAACCTGTATCGGCTGTGGGCAAACGCGTCGTGCCATAGGGATGTTTAAAAAACACTGAATATGTGGTCAACATATAGCAGAGAAAATAGCCACGCCTGGGGTTCGAACTCAGACCCTTCGATTCGGGGTCGAAGCCATAGCGCGTTGCGCTACTCCTCCCCTCATTAAAGTATAAAATCTTTTATATAAAATAATGAACTAATAAATGATAAAATGATCTGACAATTATTCTTAAAAAATAAAAATCA
Organism: Nanhermannia elegantula; assembly: GCA_034699485.1. Lineage (NCBI taxonomy): Eukaryota > Metazoa > Arthropoda > Arachnida > Sarcoptiformes > Nanhermanniidae > Nanhermannia > Nanhermannia elegantula. The sequence goes on from JAQGCH010000258.1 coordinate 15,212, forward strand.
ATATGAGTGGGTTCTCAATCCTTACTCATTAGAAATATTACTCTTTAGGGAAGTTAAGTGAATAAATATAAAATTTGCCGAATTTTTTTCTTAATTTTCAATTAATTTAAACATTGACCAAATTCTAATAGGTTTTAGTTAGGGTTCTTGTTATGGTAATTATTAATTTTTGTGCTTAAAAATTTAATAGATCTTTGAGAAAAAGTCACGATTTTAAGTAAAAATAAAAGCATTGTTCTACTAAAAGCATAAAACAAAACGAAAAAAATGAATAATTACATAACCAAAGAAAAGATTATAGCATTCTATCAATTCATATAAATGTAGAATAAAAAATAGAAGTTTTTCTTCTTGAGTGTTCTTATATTTCACGCCTGTTGTGAGCTTTGCATAGATAGCATCGTCTACTTGAAGATACTTCTACTAAATAGCAGTTCAATTACTATAATAACGTATACACGATAATAATCCTTATTTACAATACTAACGTGTTATCAAAAAAATTATAAAATACTTTTCACTATCATATTAATAAATACTAATACTATTCACATTCTTCCATAAGATCACGTTCGGTATAATTTAAATATCAATTTTATTTAATGATTTAAATTTTAAAACTTCAAAATTTTCATAATATGAACGCATTTTTCACGCGAGAAGTGTTAAATTGTCAGAAGATGAGAATGAAGTCGATGTTACATAATATTTAAATATATTTTACCCTTATATACAGCATAGTATTACTGTGTTTTCAGATATTCATCTAAAATATAAACTTTGATTTATTTTCATGGAGAAAATATGCAAATATTTAAATTTTTATTCTGTGAAAATTTTTTAATTATAATGATTGTCTCAAGACTTAAGTGGGTGTCAAACTATAAAGCCTCGAGTCATTGTCTTATCTATAGATTACGTAAACTCCAAAATTTGAGAAAGTTTTCTGTCTGTTTCAAACTAAAAATGCTATTTTAAACTTTCAATCAGAACCCGCCTGCTTTTCAAAAACTGCACCTGCCCTTAATTAATAAATGCTCAAAATAATTATTCATTAATTTAAATAAAATTTAAGGCAATACTTTTAGGGGAACTCTTTTATTAGTTAATTCTAATCCGACATAATTGAAATATATTTCGTTTAAAAGATTTGCTTCAAGTTAATGATTAACACGCATAAAATCTCTCACAATCTTATTTTATAATTACTTCTAAATTGATTACATCGAACTTTAGATTATAATTCATATATAAACTTCATTTATAAAAAAAATAACTTTTAAATTTTAAAACTTTATTTAAAAAAAGTTTGAAAATATTTAACATTAGATAACATAAGATAATGAATGCTTTTTAAATAATTAGAGTTTTAATTTATCTTAAGTAGTGTTAGTTATTTTGCTTTTAGGTATTTCCGAATTTTCTGAAAGTTTCTGAATTTAAACTAGAGGTTTGAGTGACTCCATTAACCCTTTCAAAGTTTTTTGCATTTAAACATTTTTAAAAATAAAATTAAAAGTTTGGTTAGATCATTTTGTTTATCCATCGGCAAACTCTTTCCGACTCTATTTGAAACCCACAAATACATCTGTGCATAAGTAAAAATAGTTGTTACAGTACTATCTTTCATAATAGTAATAATAATTTATTTAGCATAAAAAATGCATTGAATACATAACAGGTTATATCCAGTTATAAAATATTTTCTAAAAATAATAGAAATTTTTTAAAATTAGTTTCATTAGAACACGTGCTGGTAAATCATTAAAAAAGTTATGTATAGTGTTGTATTTGAACGCTGTAAATACTACATACAGTACAATATGTAATATGTATTTAAAAAAAGTTAGCTCTGCTATTTTTAAAAATACGAGTATAATAGAAATCAAAGTATTATTTCACATTAAATTATTTTCTATTAATATCCTCTCTATTAGAGATGGAACTTCTCTCAAATTTTTGACCCTAACCCGGATTTAAACCCGGAATTAAAGAGGAACCCTAACCCTGTTCAAATCCGGGTTTTACACACGTGTCCTAACCCAACCCAACCCGGCCAACCTGGAAAAATCTAAAATCTTATATGATTTTTGTAATTTCATATTAAGTTATACAAAACTATACAGTATAATGAATAAAACATTTAATGGTAAAGCAATACAATATATTTATTGAAACAAATCTAAATTAGATCTTATAAATAACAGTTGGTTTGCTTTCTCTGGATCTATATCTTCTATTAGTTATTACAAGGTCTGCATATGTCAATGTTAATAAAGTGAAAAGTGTTAAATTTTGAATTGGACAGAGTTTACCTAACCATCTAAAAAGGCAATTAAAGGCATTTATAAATGTGTCTCAAAAGTCTTATTTTGTTGCGATATTAAACTCTGGGATCGATTAAATGCAAGATAAAAATAGGAAGAGTTCAGAACTTCCTATTCTTACTTATCAGTTAATAAGATTAAAAATTTTTCAGTTAATAAAATTTAAGCAGACATAGCATACCAGTATATTTGCAACTAATTTATTAATTTAAGTATAAGAATCATTACTCACATTGTTCTACAGAATTTATACCTTGAAATTCATAAACATAGTAAACCAGATCAAAGCTAATGTTGCAACTAGTTCTTACTTTTGCGAACCAAACCGACCCAAACCCAAATATTTTTATCAAAACCAAACCAATAACAATTGAATAACAACTTTTATGAGCACAAAAATTTGTTACCATCTATTTCTCCAAATGTTGTGCCAAAATTAATACATTTCTGATGTAATTCATGAGATTCTTTATCTTATATTTTCTGTAACGCAAGCATTTGATTACTTGTTTGAAATAATTTTGAGGCAAATCTCAGATTTTTTAGATATTTTTCCCAAAAAAGAGATAAAAACCAAATAGTTCTCAGTTCTGGACAAAAAACATGAACCGAACCCAATAAAACCAGAATCAGTTGCAACATTAATCAAAGCGTAGATATTAACGATAATTCTTATAGAATATTAACTAAAGAAAAAATTATAATAGCTTATGAAAATGGCTTTTAGATTAGCAGAAATTTATACGACAATTAATAGAGTATTAATGTTGTAAAAAGATTAATAGAGTATTATTGGATTTATTCAGACATTCTTAATAAATGAAACAAGTTTTTTATTTAACTTTAAGCAAATAGTATGCAACAATTTACTCGAATTTTGAGAGAAAATCATATATGCCTGAGGCTGAATACATTTAGAAGCAAATGGGAGAAACGGTTTATAAATAAATGCGCACTTAATTCTTGCATTATAGTGCATAATATATTTTGAGGTTCTAAAGCTTATCAATAGTTTATCAATAGTAAAATTCAGTCTCATTTACAGTTTATATCAATGAATTATTTAAATCTAAGCGTATGTAGATTTAAATGGATATTCAAGTTATTGTAACTCCGAATAAAAGGTGTAATTTGTAGAATATTTAAGTGTTAAAGAAATCTCATAATCAGATTCTCCCGACCGGATTTTCCTTATTGTTGTGGATATTCCAAAATCAGGGGGGATAGACTTCAGTCTCTATCCTGGAGTCTCTACTGACTATATTAATTTCTGTTATAATAAATAATTTTTATGTAAGATAAAGGACAGGCTTATAATTTTATTGTTCGCCTTATTCCTCAATTGAATGAGGAATTCATGAACCACTTTTCATGAATTCAATATAATTAAAAAATTGTGTAAATTTCACTCAAAATTTCAAACAAATAGTTCGCATAATTAAGTTAACAATGAATAATGAGCTGCAACACTGCGTTCTATTAATTCTTAATATCCACTAAACATCGAAATTACTAAAGCAAAAAGGTTAATGAGAGGGTGTTGTGAGAGGAGGGTTTTGATGAGTGAATGATGAAATGATGGGTCAATGAGAAACATATTAAATCAAATCACATTTTTATTTTCTATGGTTTAAGCGATAATGAAGTGTTATTCAGAAACTTATTCCTTTTGAATGAATATTTTATTTAATTAAAATTTTGCACAATTTATAACAAAATAATACTTTTATAAATTTTAAAGACAATCAGTTGGAGTTAAAGCGCATTCAAATACTCTCTACAAATGTGAGATTGAGTGAAATTTCTTGTATTAATAAATTGATTGGGAAGAATTCGCTAATAGTCAATGTAATCATGTAGTCAATTGACTGGTTGGCTATTTCCAACACAAGCACTAAAATGTAAGCCAGTTATACGGGTGAACCTGCATCTACCATTGATTAGCTTAGCTAGCTGACAGCTTTGTGTAGCAGTTAGGTTTTTCTCGATAGGGAAAACCAAAAAATATGATACATTATATAGTCATAAGTTGTTTGCAAATAACTATTGCTCTTTTAAAAGTTATTAAAATGATAGATAGACTCTCATTAAATCTCATTTGTATGTTTGCATGAGTTTATAAGTTTATACTAAACTATGACTTATATGAATATACACTGTATTAATGAATATTTCTATTTTAAGTTATACAGTTAATGCTTCTTTTCTCTGCCAAATTATTTGGGATATAAAATTTGAAATCTAAACTTATGTAATCATAATAATGTAGAGTCAAACCAATTAAAAATTAATTGCTCTTTACCGGTATATATATTGGCAATAAAAGAATTTTCTGTCAAATTAAACTTGAGGTTTAGTGGAATAAAAGTAATCCATTTATTTGTGTTATATTTTAGTGAAAAATATCACTTTAAGCATCGCTGAATTTAAATTTGCCAAAAATTTGACTGAGATAATTAAAATCATTCGTATTCCATAAAATAAAATTGTCATATCTTTTCACTTCATTTCATATATAAAAGAACTCAGAAATGCTTAATTAAAATAAATCATAAGAGTTTCTAATTAATAAACATTATTCTAAATTAAATTCAAGATTTATTCGCGTTATGCTGGAAAGCATTTGAGTGCTTTTTAATTTAATTAAAACTTGTGCCAAAGATTCTGTTTGAGTGACTCAATTAAAAGCTCATTCATTTTCCAGAAACCAATTCTTTCATAATTAAAACTCCCATTCAATGTTTATTTGACCTCAAAATATACGTATTTCCTCCTTTTCAATCATATTCGATCAAAAATAGTAGCTGTTTATGAATTATATTTAAAAATTGAAAACACTTTTTTAATAAGAAAATTATTAAACAAATCCATTGAGTCTTTACATGAATAGAGAGAAAGAATGAATTTTGAGAGCAACAACATTATTACTCATTTTGACACTACAACAAAGCTTTCCTAATTATACCTTAACAGTTTAGACCACCTTTTAGTTAATAATCATTATTATTTTTAATTCATTCAAAATCAATTAATGGATATTCTTTTAGGGCTCATAAGATAAAAATCAAGTTTAAACATTTTTTGTCAAATAATAACAGAACTTGGATATAATTCTTCTAATTTGATTATAATTGCACCTTTAAATATTAGTTTCATATTAATTAAGCTATATATTAGACGAATATTTTGTTTGCTGATTTCCATTTTGATAAAATATTTATATAATAATATTAAATAATCATTTAATTCAAATTGCAATGATTTATATGTTGACATTTAAAAGTTCTAATCTCAATTTTAAATCTTTTTTTATTTTTATTATGTTTTACTATAACTCTTTAATTTATTGTCATTAACTTCTCTATGAATTGTCGAAATAACACATAATTTGATAGCAACTCGTTTGTAATTTATCTAATTTATAATAATAAATATTTAAAATTAAATTTTTAAGTATATCTTACCCATTGATCGTTAAAACTGTTTGCTACCATATCTAATTGAAGATTTTTGATAATTGAAGATAAGGCCACTGCTATATAGACGTACTTATGATTGTAGTGATAAAAGTTAATGTGTTAACACTTATACAGCTTGCAAAAAGATATTTTATTTATTTTATTATTAGCTTTGATCAAAAAGAGCGCGCAATAGATTTGTTCTGTCTGTCTGTCCGTCCGTCCATCTGTTGCCAAATATATCTCGAAGACGGTAAGCGCTATCAAAAAACTGATTTGATATTCATTATCAGTGTCCCTGAAAACTTCTAAAATGATGACAAAAGTCTGTGTTCAGTTACGAGTGGCCAAGTTACCGACGGAAAACTACCGATACTAATGCTCTACTATGGAAACGGTTAGAGATATCAAACAATTGGCAAAAATACATTTGGATAATAAATCTTAATTATTCTAATAGTTAAAACTCTAATCTATATAAAATATTATTAATTAATATTAAATTAAAATATCAATTTTTCTCATAATAATGAAATAAATTAATTATCTTTAACAAACTGCAAAAAATGTTCATTCCTTAACTTTCATCACTACAGGTTTCATGCAAAACCTTAAATTGTATTTTTAATAATTATTCTAATAATTAAATCTTTAATAAACAAGCTCAATAATTACTTTTATAATATAATATTAATTATTATTATAACAAGGGAAAGTATAGTCTATGACTGTTTACAAAGCGCGATCCAAATGTATTTTTGTCACTGAACACAGACTTTTGTCGTCATTTTAGAAGTTTTCAGGGACACTAATTATAAATATCAAATCAGTTTTTTGATAGCGCTTACCGTTTTCGAGATATATTTTGCAACAGATGGATGGACGGACAGACAGACAGAACAAATCTATTGCGCGCTCTTTTTGATCAAAATTAATAATAAAATAAATAAAATATCTTCTTGCAAACTGTATAAAGTGTTAACACATTAACTTTTATCACTATAATCATGAGTACGTCTAAATAGCAGTACCAGAGAGGACTGGCTATATGGACGTATTAGTAAGTCTATATAGCCAGTCCCATTTTTAAAAGATCTTTTAATAAACAAATTTCATAAAAATGTTATATTTTTAGTTCCATTAAACAAATAATTTTTCTCAATTATAAAATTGTAATTCATTATTAGGTTACTGTCAATAAAATGGAAACAAAAACGAAACCCTTTATTAGGTTAGCAAAATGATTAGCTTTGATCTTAAGATAAATTTTATAATGGAGAAAAATTATTTGTGTAATTGGTCGAACGCTATTATAGCTATATGCAGGTTAGGATTTATAAGCATTCAAAACCATCAAGATAAGCAGCAAATTAGCACTAAAATTATTTAAAAATAAGCATTCAAATATGCAAAAATTTTATAGATTTTAGTGTAAAATTTAATGATTCAAACAAAAGTTTCAGTCGGAGTCAGTAGAGAACAGATTCCGTACACAACTTTATCATCTCATGCTTTTTACCGAATTTATCACATATTTGTAAAGCAAATCAGATTTTATGAAAGCCGACATTTGGTGATGTGAGTGCTATAGATTCTAACTCGAAAAATATTACTTTTGAGAAAAACGAGATCAAAGTTTTAGACTTTATTTAAGTGAAACATTTAAAGTTATAAATATTCTATTTCACAAACTATTTAGAGGCCAAATATAGCTTTTAATTTTGAGAGTAACAAAAATCTATTCAAACGCATCATTGATTTATTGAAATATGAATTTTGAGAAAGAACTTTATACAGTAAAAGCTCTATATAACTGACCTCGATGTAACGTACATAACCGGAATCCCGTTCGGCTATTAACTTAAGCTAAAATTCATTCGATATAACAAACAGCTCGATTTAACGTACAAAAATTTTTACCCCTTGAAGGTTCGTTATATCGAGCTTTTACTGTAGCACCCAAATTTTTAAATAAATTGAGTGCTATAAAGTTCTAACTTAAAAAAATATTTATCTCTAAAAACAAATAAAATAACTCTTCTTTTTTAATGATTTTATAAATAAAAATTGAAAAATGATAAATTATAAAAGAAATTTGGCTTAGGTTTCATTCATTTTTTTATTTTATAATTTATTATTTACGTTGAAATTAGTTAATTGCGATTTTTATAAGAGTATTACCAGTAAAACAGGGAATCAGCGGTTTGAAGTGTAGCCGATCTGTGCTTCATCTTTTTTTAAATTTTCATATATAATATATTTACTAGTGCGCGGTATAGATTCTTGAGTCTCGATCTAGAGGTGCTTCGAGAAGGGTCGAGTCTTGAAATTTTTTATTTTGAATATATGAATTAAAAAAGTACAAACTTTAGTATTAGAGATTTAAATTTCGGAAAACTGATCACTTATTTGAAGCCTAAATTAAATTGACTAAGTTTAATGGAGTTCAAAACTGAAAATTATCTGGGAAACTTCAAAAAGTAAAGGGGGACCAAAAGATAATTTTTTTAAATTCTTATTTTGAGAAAAACTCAAAGGGAAGACCATGCAATAGGTATTTTTTTAAAATAACTGTAATATGGACAGTCCAGCTAAAGGAAGTTTGGTAACCCTATGCATAATTAACACTTAATGTCTATTAAATCATTAAAAACGAGAATTAATGATATATTCGATATATTATAAATTCTGTTTTATGTGAGAAAATATTCTCTAAATCTGATAATCTAATTACAAAAAAGCGCGCCCATTAAAGTCTGATCTAATAAATAAACTTGTTTTTAAATAAAAATTATAGGCAATATAATAATTAATTATATGGATTTGTATTCATTACAATTCTCATAATTTCTTAATTTCATATTAACAATAAATTTTTTAAAAGTAAGATTATGTTTCAATTTTAATTTAATTTTGAGGATTGTCGAGACTCGTCTGAGACTCGAGTCTCGTGGCTAAAATTTTTTGAAACTCGAGAAGTTCATTTCTCGAAAATACCTCGCAATAATATTTACTATGCCTTGAATGCCAAACAAGAAATCTTAGTCTCACTACTTTGAAAAATTTGCATGAGCTCTAGATTTTGACTTAAGATTTAGGCTCTCGGTTTTGCCTATACATTCAGGCTCTTTACCGTATTGATTATATGCTCTAATCCATAAGATTAATATAAAATCTGCATTTTCTTGAGTTAGAACTTTATAGAACTAAAATTTTGATATGAAAACGAGTTAGAACCTTATAGCAATCGCATCGCGATTTGCTAATTATTTTCATCAGAATTTATAAAATTTAAAACAACTTTATGAAAATGCGTATAACAGATACACATCTCTATCATTTTTTCCTTACAATTTATTTAAAAGTTTTAACAGTTTTTTAAGTTTAATAATAAATAAAATGAAAAATAAGGAATAGGCAGGCATAAAAAATTATTTAAAAAATAGGCATTTGCCTAGGTACCTAGGCAAATAGGCAAAAGTCCGAATTCTGGTTATATGATTTGATAAATAGAACGAACTTTAAAAGGCTCAATTTGATACCAGTATATCAATTTGATACAATTTGAAATAGTTTGAGAGAGTATAGTCTAATTCAAATTATGACACCCCAATTATAGTTGCTAATAATTATTAGTGCTTATCAGCCGCATTTATTGGAGTGTATAGTTTTAAAGAGTTCGGATTATGGCAACAAATTTTAGCAAAACTACGATTATAACAATCGAATTCTAAAGCACACTTAGCATTGTTAATGCATTTATTTTGGTAAATTATTTTTTTAATACTGACTATTCCATTATTTTTCATTAAAAAAATCAAAATCATTATATATTGAACATGAATTTATTGGCAAAAGGGCTCATTAACAGTAAGTGCTTTCAATTAGTTCTCAATAAATTTAAAAATATTTTAGAAAAATTTCATAAAATTTGTGAATAAAACTTGTTAATCAATTTATAAAAGTAGATTCAATGGATTAAAACAAATTTAAGTAATTATAATAATAATTAATTTTTGAACTTAAGCATCTACATTAGTCTGGATTATGGCAACTTATTTCATACACACAGACCAGATACCATAATCGGGGTAAGACTGTAATAGATGAGCTATACTAAAATGAATTTTCCTAACTTTCAAGTTTAGTGCGCTGTCCTATCAATATGAAGTGAATTCAGGCTGAGAAAAAATATACGTATCCAATCATTTTTCAAGCAGTTTTCAATGTATTGTTCAGAATTTTAAAATATTTTCGATAAGTTTTTACGTATATTACTAACTGTAAGTGGTGAATGAGGTGAATAAAGTTAGATTCAAAACTATGTCTAATCATTAAAATAGATTATCGTTAAATTTAGAAAATAGCAAAAACCTTGATTTTAATTTATGTGCTAATGTGCTGTAGTTGTAAATCAGAATTTACATCAAAATTACAAAAATTATATCATAGTGTATGATATTTGTTGTTAACTTATACAAAATTCTTTTTATTTAGTAACACCGCTCAACGATTCAATTTTAGGAACAATGACTCGTCATAAATGAAAGTTCTGTAGAAATAATTTGTCAAAAAAATTATGTGAATCACGAAAAGAATTGAGAGCTTGTGAACAATCTCAAGAATTTTGACAAGAGTTTCAATTTTTCAAGACTTTTGTGAAGTTTTATCTATAAAGACAAATACCATACAATTTGATCTCAAAATAAAAACACGAAATGCTAGTCGAGTAAAGATTAGCTTATATAAGAAGAAGATGAGTAGAAATATTTTTACTTGTGCTCCAGTTTATTGAAAGCTTTGGAAATGCTATTTTGGATGTATTAATAAGCAATAAATTCCATTTTAAATTAGTAAAATGAATTAGGCACACTTTTAATATAAACAATTTTTTTTAAATTCCACTATCAATGATATCTTTGTTGATTGAATGAGTTTTTTCTATATTGATATCAGGTTTCTACTTAATCTCAATTCTCTAAGATGTTAAAACTTCTTTTTTATTAGAATTAGTCACATTTGCAAATGTTGAAAAGCTTAAATTAGCATTATAATATTAATATTTAATGTTTTTTATTCAGCATGATCATAACTTATAATTTACAGTAAATTTGAACGCTAGGAGTAAATGAACGTTGTCATTTCGCTTGTTATTTTTGCTTTTTAAAATTTATTTATCATTTCCTGGGATCAATTTACCGTAGTTCTCAAAAATGATTAGATGCGCAAAATTTTCTTAAGCCTGTAATTTCTAAATAAGAGAAGCCCAGCGCATGAAATTCTATTTCAAAAATTCATTTAAATATAGCATATATTATTTGTATTTCATATTATTTGTCGATAATGAACTTTTAAAAATTTCTATGATAATTAAGTGTGAAAACACCGAGTTATGGCCGCTTCTATTTTCAGAATTAAATAAAAGTGTGTTTATATTTTTGCGTGTTCTATGACCCGCAATAGGTCCTGATTTGTGTTATTTTCCTAAATAATTGCAGCAGTGGGACATATATACTAATTTTTATTAAAAGTTTATTGAACTATTGTTTGATTGAAATCTATAAACCAGTATCATTTTGCGCTTTTTTTATTTTTAGACATTTCAATGAATAAGTTTTCAGCATTTAATTAGTGCTAAGTGTGTTACAAAATTTTACATTATTTCTTATTATGCAATATTATATATTTATATTTACAACTTTTTACTTTGAAGCAGTCATTCTTCTATATTATTCAAAAATTTCTCTCTATATTTTATACTTTTAAAAAAATATATTATCAATTTATACAAGAGTTTACAAGCGGTGGTATTCCAGAAGGTGGTACTCATGGGTTTTTTAGAAAAATATTACTTTCATAATAATTAATTATTTGAATATATTTGACTGATTATCAATAAAAAACAGTCATATAGTCTAAACTTCTAATGTGTTTTATATAAAGTTTAATAAATTTATTTTGTTATTGATATATTTCACGAAATGCCCCAAAATGCAGACAAATGTTATATTATACAGAACTTATATAAATTTGTATTTGCAGTATTTTCAGAGATCGCGACTATCTTATTATGGATTTAGTGGTACTTCAATTTAAAATGTATGAGTATTTTTATATGTATATTAAAGATTACTAACTAGTGAGACCATAAACTGAAATTTTGCTCTAGTGATCAAATTTTATTTTAAGAAATCCCACGCCTCCTGATACTGAATTCAATAAATGAAAGATTTGACGTCTTTGATCCAAATTAGTATATTTCATGATTCATAAGCCTATATCTAAGAAAACGCAAATTTAATATATACTGGAATGACGTTACTATTGATGTCACGGAAATCGATGACATTAAGATACATACTTTCACGTATAGCAGCTTCAAATTTATATTTATAAGAGCTGTACCAATAATAGAGAGAACTCAATAAATAATGAGATAAAAAAATTAGAAAAAGCTTTAAACTAAAAGTTCGATATTTATCAATGAAAAGTCTTTAGCTTATTGACAGAGTTTTAAACTAAAATCACTGGTTTTCCAAATTATGTTATAATATTTATTGAGCTAAACACCTATGAAAAACACCTTCAAAATAGTTATCATTTTGTTCATCATTTTTGTTGATAAAACATAGAAATCTGTTCAGTTGGCTAAAGATATATGCTTTACACGAAAGTATATATCTTAATAAACTCATCGAATTCCGTGATATCAATAGTA
>JAQGCH010000259.1:0-27707 GCA_034699485.1 Nanhermannia elegantula
CACTCTATCAAATCAATTGTTAGAGTTGAAGCTTACAATTCTGTTATTCTCAAACTTACGGATTCATAGGCACCGGTAATATTTCGCCACCGGGACTGATAAGACTTGCGACTTGTTTTGCGTGTATATCGCAATATAGCTTGTCATTAATATTAAAATATCCGACATTTTTCAATGAAGTTCCACAAGTTGTACAGCGAAAGCATTCCGCGTGCAATGATTTATCTTTGACTCTAACAAATACACCTCTAAATAAAAATAAACCTTATGTGAAAATTTGAAGTGTTTCATAATTCGAATTTTTCGCATATCAGAAAACTAAAAAGTTTGTACTTATCATAAATCACTTTTTAAATGTTAAAAATGTCAGATTTATATCAACATTTGACAAAATTCTAAATAATTGTGCAGTCAAAACGGTTTAGAATGCTTATTATTGTTTATATTATAAATAAGAAGTTAATGTCTTTAGTGATCTAATTTGTTAAGAAATATAAAATAAAATTCAGAGATGTGGTGAGCTATTTATCCAAACAAAGTAGAGTTAAACATTTTATATATTCAAAAATTGTTTTATCTCATAAATGTAAGAAATCTAACAAATCGAAAAAGTTTTTTTCCATTTCTACTTTACTGTATTAGATTTAAACCTAAATCGCTTCTGTTAATCATTTAAAGCACTGTTCCTTTGTGGCTCACTTAATAAACACCTTTTAAATTAATACCTTAGGAATAACTGATTCAACTAAAAATTAATTTAAACTAAAGTAATCATTAAAAATATGCATTTTTACAACATAAGTAATTATTATAAAAGATATTTCTGAAAGAATTAAATCTTTTGGAAATCAAGAGATAGCAAAACCTGAATAAGTGTATAGATAAAAATCTGTAATATTTTTATAAATAAATATTTTAAGTTTACCTAAACTATTATCAACAATTTTTGCTATAGCTTTTCTATTTTTAGTGCAAATGGCGTGAAAAGTATATCATTTATGGCCCACATAAACAGGAAGACTTGTGTTAAAAAATTATTCTATTCGGACAATTAAAAGTCAAAAAAGAAATCAAAATTTAATGAAATGGAGACCCGAAGAAAATTTTAAATCTGGAGATGTGGTGACCCTATCAACAATAGTTTTGTTCAAAGTTTCTAACTTAAGCCTATTACTGGTATAGAAATTATTTGATTGTAACTTTATTGCATTCATAGGTGAAGCGTTCAATTTGCGTCCAGTTCTATATTACAGAATATGAATCTTTGATCAGAAAAGGAGTCTTTTCACAAACCTATTTAATTCTAATGGATTTAAAAAGTTTTATTACACTATAAAAAGGAATAAAGTACAACATAAGATCATAAATGATCACATAGGTTTCAATTCCAACACACACACATCCATATAAATAATGCAAAATAAGCAAAATATATTTTGAGATAAGAATTTTGAAGTCTATATTACTGTTTTGATCTTATGCTAAAATTATATCCATTTATACCGTAAAATAAAGCGTTTTGAGTCCTTTAGAAGTAAATAGGTTTGAAAAAGGCTCCTTTTCTTGTGAAAGCTTCACAAAGAGACTCAAAAAGCTTCATTTAATAATTATTTTCAATTTTAAGCGCTATCATTCATTCAATTCTTATTCGATATATACATGTCTTTTGCAGGTCTTTTGATTAATTATTTATACAATTGATAATATTCTTTAATACATACGAAATATAATATACTTATAAATATATTCGAAATTTTTGGTTATTTATTGAATTAAACTCGTATTTTAGTGAAAATTTAGTTTTTAAAGTTTAAATTTAGTCTTTTATTAAGTCATTAACTTTATAAGTCATAGTCCTGAAGAAGGTTGTGACTCAATCTAAACAATTCTGCTCTTTATATTTGCTTTTTTTAAATTAATCTATTTTTTGTTGAAAGAAGTGTTTTAAAAACCATAAACTTGTAATAACTCTTTAGAGTATAGACTATTTATACTTAATGAAAAGTCTTATCAATTGATGGAAATAAATATAGAACTAAAAGATGTTAAAAAAGAGCGCTTTTTATATAAAGTAATGCGATTCTGTATTGTTATAAACTTACAGAAGTATAAGCGTTTTGTTTCATATTCTACTCTCTCCTTCTGTAGTGAAAGTGATTTAATACAGGAAACTGAAAGCTATCTATTGAGATAAATCACACACATTTGAGAAGCGAGAAACTCTAGTTTTATATACTGCTTATATACTAAACTTTATTTTGAGAAATCTGTAAATCAAATTTTGTAATCAAACCCATATAAACAGAGCAGAAATATACCTATATTTGTATTGAAGTTGAGTCAAAACAGGAGTCATTCATCTGTTTGTATGCATTTGAGAATGACTTAAGTTACAAAAATCATGCATTGAGTCAAGAGTGAGCTTTTTTAGTTAGATTTAATGGCAAATCACTATTAAAAGAAAACAATTGGGGTTTAAATATGCATTTCCTGATACTGTGCGGCGAACTAATTGTCAATATAAATCTGGAATAACTATAAATAGTTTCTATTATTCTTTGCCAATTAGAATGAATTGTAGACAAATACAAATATTTGGTTTGTATTTCTTTGAGCTAAGAGTCGGATTCATTTTATTTGGTTAAATAATATGAGAACTTATTGCTATCGTAAAGTATTTTGACTATAGCTATAACTCATAAATTAAATTAATAAGTGCTATAACATTGAAATGATAGATATTTTACTTATGGTTTACTTACACTATTAATCTTTCACATTCTGCACATATATTTTGGTTTGTTTTTTCTTGTCTTTCTGATGGGGGCTTATCTATCGGCGCTTCAACATGTCGAGTTGCAGAGCCATCAATATTTCTGATTGCAGAAACATCAGGAGATACTGATGAAGATCCTCCTATTTATTGTTTAAAAATTTTAACTAATTTTAGATTCCAATTTTTGTGAGTATAAATTGTATGAGAAAAGTGAATGCAAACCAAGTATTCATAATAAAATAGAGAATTTATATTAAAACACAGGCTCTAAACACTGATCTCAGTAATGAAAACACTAAAATCTGTTAAAATTTTACTTTCAAACATGCGTTTGAGATTTTGCAAAGCATTCCCTTTGATAACAATGAAGAAATTTTGAGTATAGAACACAAATCTATCTGAAAGCAACTCACCTGAAATCCTCGAAGACCCGGAGCTTGCTTTAAAAATTTATAAATAGAAATTCATAAATAAGTTAGTTTTTAGAGAAAATATATGCTTTCAATAGTTATTTTATATTCAGTAATTTTAGTTCAAAAAGAATTGCAGAATTGTATGGACTGTTGAACCGTTTTTAAAATTAGATTAAAGATTCTGTAAAAGATTAAAGAAATCCAACTCAAAAGTTTGAATGAATATATATAGTCCTAAACAAATTCATCAATAGATCGGAGAAAAGCCAATAATAAATATGCTATAAATACTGTAGCGGTAAGAAAATTTCAGGTACCGATAGTTTCCGGGATATTTGAGTAATAAATATTTCGCTAAATCATAAATTACTTAAAAACAACTTTAGAGTTGTTTAACTAAGTTTATAGAATCTCAAAACAATATATTTTCTGCTTGACTTTCATTTAGTTATTTTTAGGTTCAATTTTTCGAAGCTATAATCATAAACTATTATAATATTTATTGCATTCTATGAAAATTGCGATGAGCTTTAGAATTAATGTCGAGTTTTGTAATTGTGAACTGAATGCTGAATAATTATTTAAAAATAGCCTTAACTGATACCTTTAGCCCTTTGTAACTCTTCGTCGTGAACCATTTGATAAACTGCTGATTCTTTGTTGATCGGAGCGTCCGGTTTCATAAAGTTTATTCTTAATTATGTTTAATAAAAATTTAAAAATTTAAAGCTTAATAAATAAAATTAAAAAAATGAACAGAACTAACCCCTTAGCGCCCGAAGTAAGTACTTCAGTGTGTGCTTGAAGTGTTTCAGCTATATTTTTCTCTGAGTATAAATTTACGGGTGAATTATATTGTTTATGTACTATCGCCGGAATACTTGGATTACTAAATGGTTTTGCATTCGTGTTATGACCGCTTCCAATTGGACGCATATTCTGCACATTTTATTTATTTGTTTAATGGTTTATAATGTCTTTTTACACATGGATTGCATACACACCTGTTGTGTTTTCGCAAGTGATGTTTTCGTTAAGTGTGTTGGCTCTCCCATCAAATGTGGTGATGGCTTATAGTCTCCAACTGGCGTAACACTAGGTCTCCATGTATTGATACCTCCTCTATTCAGTTTTTGTTGAATTTTAGGAAAGCAAAGCAGTAGTAAAGCTAAACCAAGCCATCATATTATCTAACCTTTGAATTGTCATCTCTAAAAAATTTCCTGCCCTATAGATTGCATCCTGAGCTTCCTTATGTCTCATTATATCTGCATTATTATCACTTATTTTGAGTATAACGTCTCCGACTTGAAGCCCTGCCTGATCTGCCAAACTGTTTGGATTAACCTAAATATTTTTAGATAACGTTAGTCCCGACATGAGCTTTCATTTAGAAGAATGATTATGTGTTTGCAGTCAGGGTTTCATATCTTTCAAATTTTTTATTGAACTCAACTAATTAGTATATTTAAACTTTATTTTTTTAAAGAGCAAAAGAGCTCTAACTTTTGCAATACTTGTATTTTAAACCTTTCATTGAGTTTCAGGTTAGGATGTTATCGATATATTTATTGAAAACAAGTAGAGGAATGTTAGAGTGCATCCCATTAATGAAAAGAGAGGAAAAGCATATTCTACTCTGTATATAGAAAGAGGGATGTGTAAGCCTTGCCAAAGATGGTAACAGGACTGAGATATTATTATGTTTGTGCCAACTCAAAGCGATTCAATAAGAGAAATGTTTAACTGCTTTCAACATTTAGTTGTGCTTAACTTAGCAAAAACTATTAAAGCGAACAATTTCTTCTACAGATTTTCACATTTTCAACAGACGTGAATAAGTTTAAAAAATCTAGATTTCATTTTTTTCTTTAGTACTTGTTCATGAAATTCTTTTATTTATTTATTTTCAACCCAACTACTTTTGTTCAGCATAGTCACTAAAAATTGTCATCTGCTATATTGGCCTTAAATTAATGCTAGAAAATATATTTTACATCCATCTCCTCTATAATTTGTATTTTTCCAAATAAATGCTATCTATTAATGTATTTTTTCAAATGTTTGACGTTTTATTTTAGTGATAAATATCAATTAGAAAAGAAGATGTATTCATAGATTGATTCATTTTTTCGACTCAACCATCGATACAGTTGATTAAGTTTTTCAATATTTTAAAATCATATGAATGACATCGAATTTATTTGCCAAAAACAATTTTTTTATTTTTATTGTAAGGTATGTTAAATGAGCGATAAATATATTATGCTATTTATTAACAGCATTTTTGACATTCAAAGGGAAGATGTGCCAAAACATCGGCATGACTTTCATACTGTACTCACTTGTAGTCTGGAAAATAAAAAACTTTGAGACAGCAAACGATGTTTTGTGTGTTTTTCTACAAAATAGTTGAATCGGAACAGTTTTAATTGTAGGGGTAATAAAGTTAATAACTTTTGACATATTTCAGTCATTTAATATTTATTGAATATACGGGTAATTTGAACTGATATTCAAGTAATAAACAGATTACTGATAATTTCTAAAATATTATATAAGATTTTCACATTTAAACATTAAAAGTTAAAATACTTCAACAGAATTTTCTGGTCATGAACGGTCATTATTGATGATTGTGTCACTTGAACATTAAATTCGGTATTCAGTTCATAGGTTAAAAATATTTTTATGGGTTAACTTTTGACATAAGTTTTGCTTCGGAAATATTTAATTAAAAAAATATAAAAAAAAGAAATCGAGACAAACCTTGACCACAGATAACGGAATAGCAAAATCTTTTCCACCTTGAAGTCTGAATCCCCAGGAACTGGAGTCTCCTCTCATTAACTTGATTGTGATCAACTGTCCGCTCGCCATCATTACAACTTTGAAGACCTCCAATAAATAGAAGAATGTTGGATCTAAAGAGACTCTTTTATCGAGGCCTTAATCAAAATCAAAAAACTCTTGAGACAACTCCAACACAGTTAAAGTAAAAAGCAATGCAAGCAATCAAATAATGAATATACAGAATATACAAAGAAATTTTGTATCGTGTGCAGACTAAGTTTGATGCCTGGAATAGGCTGGCATGCAATGTGAACGTCACTAAACTTTTGGATTACGTAAAGTTAGAAAATGCAAACACATCTCGTCGGAAATTCCAGAACCGAAAGTTAATGTGAATACTATTGAGTCTTTTTCCCTATAACTACGATATATCCGTTCGAATGAATTTAGAGCTCTGGTGCACTATTGCATTGATGCACCCCTTGCTCTCACTTCTTTTGAAGGTATAAACTTCATATCATAGTTGCAAATATTTAGGTCACAATACAATGTAATTCACAGTTGAATATATGCTATTATAAAACATATTGTTTTCTATTTTTTATTTTTCAATTATTTCAAACTTAATGAAGGTTACAGTGAATTATATGAAAACTTTGTTGTTTTTATAAGTTATCGGAAAACAGTGCATCAAAATTTGATTTCAAATTAACATACGTTTAATGCTCTGCTATTAAGGTTGATATACGAAAAGGAATTTTCTATAATTATTTTTCACAACATAAGCAAGTATTTCACATTTGGTAACGAAGACATAGACTAATGCTTTTTTCTCGAAGAGCATATCAGCAAAAGGCAAAGCGCCAAAAGCTATTTGAAAGAATTGCCGAGAATTTAATTTAACGCCGAATTGTAAATTTATTACACTATTTAGCCCAACAATTTATACACTAATCTCTTCTTTGGTAAATCACTTATACAAATCTGATAGAAATAAATAATCATTTTATATCAACTTTTATTTTTAGTTCGTGTTAAATATATATAATGACAACTTTTTATTTAACAATTTTTATTTAAAATTATAAGTTTATATCAAATTTTATATCATTTCAATGAAATAAAATCTTTTGAATAAAAGCTCATTTTTCATATGCAGTATAATTACTATAATAGTTGATTAACAATACTATACTTCAAATTATAACTATGTATTATTTTTAAATTTAAGCTATAAGTTATACAATATTATGAGTTCATCAATAGAGTAAAGTGTAATCACAAAAATGCATATAAAACTAAAATCAAACAAATTGGTAAAACTTTGTATTTTAAAAATTAATTTCAAGCTACAGGTGATTAGAATATTAATCTAATATTCAAGTTAGTAATACATAATGACATTCAAGAAGTAACTTATTATGACAATAGATAAACTCAAAATTAAATTAAGACTAAAATTAAGATTAATTTAAATATATTATAGAACATTAAATGGTATCAGAAAGTATAGAAGTATTAATACATTCATAACTTAATAGTATGAAAACTCGAGGATAACCCATGATGTAGGAGTTCGTAAATCATATATTGATAAAAGATTAGATTTATTTAAATTTTATTCAGTGTCGTAATAATAACTTTGTTGAAAATACTGTGTTCCAGGAGGAGGTCTATAAGTTTGTGGTATTCTTGTATTTATACCGTATGCCAAATGTTCTTCTGTTTGAGACGATCGTCTCGATCCCGGCAGAGAAGCGCTGGGTCTAAATCCTACCCGACCAGCAGGTGTAGCATTACTGGGCGGAGGCCATGCTGCGTTCTTGACTCGACGCGATCGGGAAGATCTCACTCCTGGCGGTGAAACTGAACCACTCCTCGGATTCCAAGATCGTTGTAAAGCTCCTGGAGATGGATTCGAATATTTAAGTCGAGGAGAAGTGACCCCATCTTCATAGTAATAGTCGTCATCAAATTGTGGCGGCCAATTGTATGTCTTATTAGGAGAGTCTTTCAAATAAATATAAATTCAAATCAGGATTTAAAGCATTCAATTATTGAACTATTTATTTTAATTTTTATCTATTCATTATTACCTCTTCCGTCCGGATTGAATCCTACTTTAGGTATAACGCGTCCGTGAGAATCAGGTGGCGGCCAAACTGGTCTGATTTGTCTTCTCGAATTGCCAGTAAGAGGAGGTCTAAGATTTCTTTCAGTAGGAGGTGTTTGGACTATATATGTCTGTTGTTGTCTTGTTTGTGAGGGTAAAAGTTGATCAGCTTTTGCGCTTTTCATTTGTGGCAGAGGTGTCTTCCAGTGCGGCTGTTCATCAAATGATCCGCCCAGAGTTTGCATCCGAGGCTTGTTTTGATTACCGAATACTCTTCTATCGTTAATAACACGACCAGTATGTGGTCTCTCAAACCCTGGGTTTTTGAAAGTGTCCGGTTTTTTATTTGCACCAAATACTCTATTATCTCGACCACCGTTTGGTGCAAATTGCTGTTGATCTTCAAATGAGTGGCTTCTGATAAATGTTGCCTTTGGTCCTGTATTTAAAAAAAGATATTTCATTATAAATTCATTTTAATGTATTTGGTTTTCAAATCACACCTTCTTTCGGACTTTGATTATATGATTGTTGTGTATTTTGAATTGGTGTCTGAGAAGAAATTGGTTTAGGCTTTGCTCCAAAAACTCTGTTATCTATTGGAGACGACTGCTGTTCATTCCTTCTTTGATGGTCTGGGGCTGGACTCAAACTCGGAGACTGAGACGTTCCAGGCTTTGAGCCGAATAATCGATTGTCTTTTTGCTGATAATCTGGAACTGGACTTGGACTGGAAGAACGTCTTGGATTCGCAGCGAACACTCGACTATCTCTTTGTTGGTTTGGTACAGCTGTTGAAAGCCATTGTTGTTCTTCTGCCTGATGATAGATTATAGCATTTGTTGGAGAAAAAGGACGATTCATTGGAGGAGAGAATGGACTTCCACTTAGTGGTGGCTTTTGACGGGGCGATTGTGGGCTCTTTGACAACGGCGGCGAATTATAATCACTGTATTGATACGCTTTATAAACGAATAATAATATTAATAAAATTTAAGTTTAAATTTTTCATTTGTTACTCACTCTCTTGTTCTTTGACATAATATTGTTGCAATGGAGAAGTTGGATTCTTATAATCAATGCTATTCGTATAGTAAGCTCCTTCAGTTATAACATGGACTTGCTCTGTCAAAGATCTGCCAATATTGTCTGTTTGATAGTAATTTATTGGAGAGTTATATTGGTTATTAACTATAGTTTGTTGCTCTTTAGTCTGATTTTGAGAATTTTCCATATCATCTCTGAAAATATAAGCAACAAAATTAGTTTTTTATTAGTTTTAAAAGTGTTTTTAAAAGTGTTTTTAAAAGTGTTTTTAAACTAATGTTACGAAAAAATAGTTTCGAAATCTTTAAGTATAAATTGCAAATTAGATTTGTTTTATTCGTTTAACACACTTTTGCAGTGTGTCAACAATTTTTTGTTTTGAAGCTGTTTTTAATATTAACAGTTTTGTCATTTATCCAACTATTTGGTTAATTAAACTTTTATCTGACAATATGTGTGAAAATCTATGTTGAAAAGTTACATTTTGTTTCTTATAATTTTAAATTACTCTACACTATATCAAAGAACAAACTTATATACCATTACCTGTGATATCCAGAAGTTCTCATAATATTTTTGACAATGTATTATCAAATTTTAATGCATTTGTTGTGTTATACACAGAAAATGTCAACTTTAGAGGAAATGTGATTGAATATAAACTTTTATAGGCTAAGAAATTCCAATATTACACAATTAATTATTACACTTAATGCTCAAACCAACAAAATTGATAATTAAAACTTCGCAAACAGATCACAATTTTAATTAATTTACTTTTATTGTGACATAAATTATAACGAATTGATTAAAATTTTTAGAAAACATGTTTATAAGTGAAGTTTATCCTTACATACCATTCAAGTCGTATCAGATTTATATACATAATTGTTAGGATATATTTTTAGTATTCCATTCAATTGAATATAATGAAAAGGATTTCTGAGTGGGAGTCAATTCTAAAATTAAAATCTCTTTTGATAAGACATAGTGATAGACATAATACAATTAAGCAACTAAAAAGCTGCCTTAGCTTCAAAACAAAGTCTAAAATTCACTCATGTTATAAATGTTTATTTGGAAGAATTTCTTAATACTATTTGTGATACCTAATGACGTGATACTGTATGTGATACTGTATGTGTTCATTTGATTCATACGGTAAACAATTTTGATAAATTGCTATTAAATTGTGAAACAAAATACTTTAAATAAATATTTTCTAATATTATTTGTGTAAGACTTATGAATAAATAGTGTTAGCGACTAATTCATACTCTTCTTAATGATTCTCAAATTCTGTATAAATTTAATATATTTATCTGTATTGAAAAATAAATTTATTATTTATAATCAAAGTATCAAATTTCCTGAATCGACCCATTTTATAAAAACTGTTCAGTGAAAGTTCATTGTATTGTTTATAATTGGGAGCAATTCATTAAAAGAGAAGCTCTACTTATTCTTATACAATATCTTTATAGTGTTCATATTCATGATCTAATTCTATTTAAGAATCACTATAAGAATTTACCAAACAATAGACTGTGAAAATTTATGAATAAAATTCACTCATACTGTATATCGTATCAAACAAACTATGGGTATATTTGAATGTATCTTTATGAAACTATTAAAATTTTAATTTAATAATTTCTTAAAGTTATTAAAAAAGTCTTCAACTAAAATGAGTAGTATTTCACTGATTAGATTATTTATTGATACAATTTTGTTAAACATAAATAATTGATTTATTTATTGATTTATAGATTTTTGAAGCGTTTGAATTTGATTCATAGATAGAAACACAGGCCATATATTAGTAAAACTCCAGAATATTCCTTCAATATAAACATTTGATAATTTGACGCATTAAAGTAATAAACATTCTGTAATTTCTATGATACAAAACTTCTGACGTTATAAATGAATGCTTTAGCAAAAAATTAAAGTTTTGCACAATTTCTTTAATAGCATTTTACAATAATTTAATTTTTATTACTACTAATTGTAATTATATTGGTATTACTGTATGCATAAGTAATAATTTAATGTTAGGTAATTGAAGATAGGTTCATAATTAAGGTGAAATACAATGTATGTTATTCTAAATTTGTCATTAATCTTGTTTAATTTTGATACCTGATTACAAAGAGATCAATAACATTTTTGCAGCGCATTATTATTTCCTGCACTTCTTCGTGAGACAAACCCCGCAATGTTATGTTGCCAATTCTCACCAATTCATCTCCTTCTTGAAGACCACTCTTAAAAGCAATACTTTCAGGTGTGACCTGAAATGCAGAAAAAGAGATATTGTTATAGTTATCTTACACCAATCTTAAGATTGAACATAACTTTCAGTGATATGCACCCCTACTCTGTTAACACATACGACATAGTGACAGCATAGAGACACTTAAAATAGAACTGACTAAACTATTTTGCATCTTCTTTGCTCTGTTTTTTTAGCCTAAATATATTGCAGAGATGTAGGAAAATAAGAGTAACCGTTATTCAAGATAAATAAAATTCATTACGCATTAAATTGTTTACTAATAATTGTTTTTATGATATCTGAGAATCTTAGAGTAATCCTCAAAACATAAGTCTATAAAATGATTTAAAGCGATCAAAAAACTAACACTAAAAATCCCGATTTTATTTTGCTTAAAAAACGGAAACTTAATATTCTTGTGAATATTTTTAAGCATTACTTTATTTGGCTCTTATTTTATAATATATTATATTAATTCCTATAAATTAAATTTTGGTTCAATAATAAGGATATTTAAATTTATAATCAAATTGTCAATTGTTTTAAAATAGAATATAACTACTGTTAATAAAAATAGTTTTAAAAATATTAAGATTGAGGCTAAATATTCGCAAAATATAACAAACTTATAAATAGAAACATAACATACTTTCTCTACAGCAAAAGGCTGTCCATGATTTACACCTCCAATCAATCTGAAGCCCCAGGGCTGAGATAGATCTGGCCGACGAAGTGTCACCAGCGATGGCTTACGAAAGGGTGGCATTACTTCTTAGCTAATAAGTAAACTCGAAAAGTCGGAAAAATTCGTTACTTTTATATCGTTAGTTCAGTTGCTTTCTTGCCCAAGCGTTTGACGCTATATGAAGAGCTATTTGCAACTGTTATGCAAAACACTGCATGTACTGTACAGTAGACAGTAATAGAGAATGCGATCAAATGAATTTATTTTAGTTGGAAGTCTTGCTCTCACTTTGCTTTGAAAGAATCGCCTCGTTTTGAGCTGAGATGAGATGAATGCCAAACTTCTTACACATATCAAAGAATTCAAAATTAGTGTATGCTATAAAATAGTTTTATTTTCCATTTTGCCCTTGACTTTAAAGTATATTCTTTAATAGAGAGGGTTATTGATGTCACAAACTTCTATAGATAAATGTTTTTAAAGTATCGTATTCTCGATTGTTCGATCAAAAGATAATGTTAAATATAAAGAACAATTGTAAATATTATAAATTTTTAGTTAACAGTTTTTAACTAATACTACTCAACACTTTTATGTATTTTCTTAGAGCAAAATTTTAGTGAATGTGCTAATTCTAAAGTCATTATAAGATCCTCCAGAAACGGAATGATCCTATTTTTGTTGATGTCCTAAAGCACTAAGGGATAGACGTCTGGACACCATATTAGTCGATGATTATCTAAAAAAATATTTTGAAAGTTCCTATTTTCCCTATTTTATAGATATAGCTCTATTATCAAGTTTATGTAGATATTTTGCTATTTTAATCAAAAAATTTATCTGATTAGCTGTTAGAAAGCTTGAAATTCTTTATCGAAAATTAAAATTTTCAAGAATTCACTTCAAAAGAAAATGGTGTGGAATTAATTGAAAAATTTCATTCACCACTCGTTTCTGGTGAAGTTTAAACATTAAATTTTAAACAAATTCGAGTGTTTTCGAACAAATTCACTTAAATAATTCTATTCCATTATTTATCTGATTATTAGAACTGAATAAAGTGTATTCCACTTCAATAAAACAATAATGTATCGCAAATTTTTAATTTTATTTGTGCCCCAATTCCCTCCCTATTTTGCTTGTATTTTAGTCTCTGTTCTGGATATTATTCATTACTAATTTGAACAGTTATAACACTTTATACAATGATAAAACATAAACATATCATTTGTATTTAATTTAACTTTATTTCAAAAATTAAAAATACTTTATATACATTATATTTCAAACAAAGCCTATCATAATATTAAGAATAAATTTGATTAAAAAAAAAGTTACAAAAATTAATTTGAGAGTATATTACATTCCAGAATACGCCGGTCCGCCACCGCCTATATATTCAATAAAAACAAAATATTTAAAATTCTTTAATGAATATTAAATTTGTCTGAAATTGTATATAAAATAAAAAATGCTAACCTTCAGGTGTAACCCAATTAATATTCTGATTCGGATCCTTTATATCACAAGTTTTACAATGAATACAATTTTGAGCATTTATTTGAAGCCGTTGTCCGTCACCGCTTTCATTGGGAATATATTCATAAACACCCGCCGGACAGAAGCGCTGTTCGGGTCCATCAAAAATCTTAAGGTTGTGCTCAACAGGTATTTCATCATTTAATAGCGTGAGATGTGGCGGTTGGTCGGACTCGTGGTTAGTGTTGGTCAGAGCTACCGATGAAAGCAAATCAAATGTTATCTTTCCATCTGGTTTGGGATATTCGATAGGTTTGCACTCTTTTGCAGGCTTTAGTCGTGAGTGATCGGGCGCTCCGTGTTTTAGAGTCCAGGGCTCTATTCCTCTGAGAAAGACATAAAATACACCCGTATAAGCAATGCCTCCATAAATGCCAAGTTTGCTATGAAAGGCCGGCCGAACATTTCGAGCGCTCTTTAGTTCCTTATAAACCCAACTCTTTTTCAAATTAGTTTCATATTCTGTGGGTTCGAACCCATACTCCAATTTGTTATCATTAAAGGCATTAAACACAGTCTCGGCCGCAATCATTGCACTTTTCATTGCATTGTGAGTGCCTTTGATTTTGGGGGTGTTTAAGAATCCAGGACTGCCTGCAAACAAAAATTAATAAATTAAAAAATATATCTCAAAATTATATTCAATTAAATAATTGAGAGATTTGTTTACAGCCAACGAGACAACCGCCTGGAAATGTCAGTTTCGGTATTGATTGAAAGCCGCCTTCATTCAGAGCTCGGGCACCGTATGCGACACGCTTTGCGTTTTGTCCTTCAAAATAATGTCGAACAGACGGATGAAGTTTAAAGCGTTGAAATTCTTTGAATGGACTCAGATATGGATTACTATAATCGAGTCCAACTACGAATCCGACGGCTATGAGAGGCGTTTCTTCGTTTAAATGATACAAAAAAGAACCGCCGTATGTGTGCATATCTAAAGGCCAACCAACTGTATGTTCAACTCTTCCGGGCCTATGAAGTGAGGCATCGATTTCCCAAATCTCTTTGAGTCCAATACCATATGATTGTGGTTCACATTTGTCTCTTAAGTTAAACTTCTTATACAACTGTTTGGCAAGACTTCCATGACATCCCTCAGCAAATATCGTAGACTTTGCGCGCAATTCCATTCCTCTTTCAAAGGACTGTTTGGGTGACCCGTCCTTATGAATGCCCATATCATTGGTAGCGATTCCACAAACGCTTCCATTTTTGTCGTACAGCACTTCAGAGGCGGCATATCCGGGATATATCTCAACTCCGAGCTCTTCGGCCTGTGTTGCGAGCCATTGCACGACATGCCCTAACCTGACCACATAATTTCCGTGATTATAAAACGGCATTCCTCTCAAAATCGGAACTTTAATACGTCTTTTCTCTGTGAGAAAATTGAACACATCTTCAGTGACAGGAGTGTTGAGCGGAGCGCCTCTTTCTCTCCAATCGGGGAACAGTTCGTTGAGAGCAATCGGTTCAATACAAGCGCCCGACAGAGTGTGTAAACCTATTTGAGAGCCCTTTTCTACTAAAGTGACGCGTAATTCCTTTCCACTACTGTTTGCCAACTGTTTCAATTTGATGGCAGCCGACAGTCCTGCGGGTCCGCCGCCGACCACTACTACCTGTCATTTAATAAGTGATCGAAACGTAATATAAATATTGTATTTATTTATTTTTAAACATAAACATTACATCTGTTTCGTCGGTAACTCTTTCCATATTAACGTCTTTCCAACGGTTGTCTTCATCTCTCGGTCGTATCGAATAATGTGTTGTAATTCTACTCTTTTCTGCACTTCTTTTACTTAAATCAATAGAAATGAAACGCTTTTCACATAAATGCAAACCATTATTAACTTTATTTATATTTAGTTTGCAATTCAGTACTGAATCACATCTCGAAAACAAATTCAAATATTTACTCATTTTTTTATCGTTTGTTTACGTTTTCATTAATTTCTGTATAAGTATTAAAAATAGACTTTTTTTAAAAACTATTTGAATATTAAATTATAACTAATTATTAACATAAAAGTTATTATAATTGAGAAAAAGTTTAGTAATTATTAACATTTGATTGTTAACAGAGATTTTGATAAAAGTTTTAGTAGAAATAGAGTTTAAATAAATAGTTATTTAACTGATAAATAACTATTGAATTAAACTTTGGACTCAATTCATGTGAATATCAATAACAAAATCAAAATAACATTAAAAAAGTGTCGCAGAAAACACACGAAAGAGAGCGCTCTTTAAATAGTTTTGTTTTTTAAGTTTACTATAAATACAATTTTGTCTCATTTATTGTTTGTTTACTTCAAAAAATGGCGAATTCTTTAATTCATAGTTTTCTCTGAATTTTATTTTATTTCAAAGTTATTTTAATTATTAAATAAATGTCAAGAATTTGAAGATTTATTTAATAAATCGCAAAAATGGGTCAGTTTTTGGTTTCAATACATTTACTAATAATTAGTTTTAGAAATGAATGAAATTTGAATTATTGTTTACATATTTTAAATGAATGAATGATTTGATTTTGAATTAATTTGATGTATGAATGAAATGAGAATCAAATAGATTTAAGAAATGATTACAAAAAAGAAAACGATAACATATATGAATATTATTGAACCCACAGCTGAGTGGTGTCACTGTATGGGCCACTGTCTGCACAATGAGCCGAACGGGAGCTGTCATCTGAAGCCCGGGGGTCTCTGTTTTGCTGTTCTCGAAGAGGTCTATAATAAAGAAACAAACTCTTTAGAGTTTGAAAAGACGTTCGGATGTCTTCCTCCAGAAGAAGAAGGACTTATGCAGGTATTTGACATACAGTACATATAATAATATAAATATTAATAAATGCTGTTGTGTTCAGTGTAAGGGACATCTTGTGCCACATGAAGTGCCAAAATCTATACTGTGCTGCAGTTCTCATAACTATTGTAATCTTGAATTACATCCCAATCACTTCAATATTCCCAAAAGAGAAAATGGTATTACTTTTTGACATAAGGCTTATCTCTTATCTATATATTTGTCAACTTATCTATTATTTGAATGTTTATTGTTTTGTATGCAAACAGAAAACGGCAGTGAATTTATTACTTATGATACCACACATTTCTACGCATTTGTGATTACGACCGTAATATTTATTGCAATTTTGAGTTGGTTTATATTCGTTGCCATAAAACTATACAAAAAGTAAGTCTTATTATAAATTCTAAATGTTATTAAACCGATAAACAAAATATTGTAAAAATTGAATCAATTTTTGAATGAATGAAACAGAAAAAGAATTAAAACTGAGAACGACATGAGTTATGAAACACACAGTATATTCATAAAGCACGAGAACTCAGATAAGGATCGAATGGATCAAACAGCTAGTTCTGGCAGTGGTTCAGGCAAACCATTGATAAGCTATCGCACAAAAGACAGACTAATCGATTCATTTAGAATCACAAATAAAGCAAAAAGCGATGAGATGTGGAAAACTCATTACAGGCCAGAAATGGGAACCTCTTATGACTACAATTATAAGTCACAGATTCAAACCGGGACTTATGGTAATGAAAAAAGTAGTACTGATTACACGACTAAAGACCACATAAGATTTGGAGACAGTATCTCAAGAGAAACCGCTGAGAATTCAGTGACTTCAGGTTCGGGCTCTGGTCTGCCTTTACTAATACAGAGAACATTAGCAAAACAGATACGTCTGTATGAATGCATTGGTAAAGGCAGATATGGGGAGGTATGGCGTGGAGTTCGGCAGTTAGAGAACGTTGCCGTCAAAATATTCTTCTCTCGAGACGAGGCGTCTTGGAATAGAGAGACTGAAATCTATAGCACAATCATTTTGAGACACGAAAACATTTTAGGATTTCTTGGATCTGATGTCACTTCTCATAACTCATGCACACAGTTATGGCTCATAACAAACTATTACGAATTGGGATCACTTTATGACTATTTGACTAAAACTGCTCTAAACCCCAATCAAATGTTATCAATTCTGTT
Source organism: Nanhermannia elegantula (assembly GCA_034699485.1). Classification (NCBI taxonomy): domain Eukaryota; kingdom Metazoa; phylum Arthropoda; class Arachnida; order Sarcoptiformes; family Nanhermanniidae; genus Nanhermannia; species Nanhermannia elegantula. The sequence goes on from JAQGCH010000259.1 coordinate 17,674, forward strand.
AACAATAGTGTCTGGAATATTGCATTTGCACACAGAAGTATTCGGCACTCAGGGAAAGCCCGCTATCGCTCACAGAGATATTAAATCAAAAAATATTTTGATGAAAGACGACTTTAGTTGTTGTATCGCTGACTTTGGTTTAGCGGTCACTCAAACACAAGCCACAGGACAAGTGAATGTGGCGCAGAATCATAGAGTAGGCACTAAACGATATATGGCTCCTGAAGTACTCGACGAGACCATGAAGAGCGATGTCTTTGAGTCCTACAGATTGGCCGATATGTATGTCTTCATATTCGTTGATTACAGACCTCATGTTATATAAAAATTATTTTCTTCTACAAATAGATACTCTTTAGCGCTTGTTATGTGGGAAGTCGTGAATCGCTCTGAAATCAGTGGTAATGATCAGGAATATGCTGTTCCCTATCACGATATTGTGCCAAACGATCCCAGTTTTGAAGACATGAGAAAAGTTGTTTGTATTGATCAGCAGAGGCCTCATATTTCAAGCCGATGGCAAAGTCATAACGTATGATATGATTATATATTTTATAATATTATATGTCATTAAATTTTATTATTATTTATTTAAATAGGTTTTGTTTGGTTTGAGTAAAATCATAAAAGAGTCGTGGGCTCAGAACCCATCGGCGCGTTTGACTGCTCTCAGGATTAAAAAATCTCTGATGAAAGTATCTGTCGATGATTTTTCAGTTAAAGTGCAAATATAAACCACACTATATTAGTGTCCATATAATTCTACTATTCTTGAACTTGTTTTTAAATGCCATTCAATCAACTGAATTGAAATTATATTTAGTTTGAACATTAGCTCAATTTTTGCCATTTATTCCTTTCATTAATCATTGATATGTAAGAAACCATTTTGCAATCATTTGTCATAAACTAAATTAATGATAATAATGTCTTGTAATGCAAAATACTTAATAAGTTTAATAATGAAAATATGAAATTGTATAATAATATGCAAAATAAGGGACTGTGTGATAAGGCGTGCATTTATGAACTTATATAAGTTCCAAATTTGATTATTTTAACAAAACTAAAAAGTTTAAATCATATAATCATCAAAAATGCTTAATCATTACATTCTCTCATTTAGTTCATTATAACTCATCAATTAATTAGTTATTTCATTTACAATCTATTAATTGATAGCGTTTTTATTTAATTACATAATAATTAGCAATAATATGTAATTTAAATACTCTGACTATTTATTGTCATTAGTTTTTCTTTTCTTTAATGTATTGAAACAATAAAGATATGACTCTATGAAAAAAAGTTTAGTTCAAATCTATCGCAAAATTTACTCAATTAAACTGTTGGTGAAAATCAAATTTAATGCAATTTTTAACCATTTAAACTGAAATGTAAGTAATACTGTACAGGTATTATCAGAAAAATACATGAATATGTATTTTTATCAAATAATAAGCACACGTTTACTAATTTAAATACAGATCTGAAAAGTAAGAGACGTTTCCATCAAAAACAAACTTTAGATAAATTGTCCAGATGTACATTTATAACGCGTTAAGTGTAAAATAGTGACAAATTTCTGTTTTGTTCATTTTGTGTTTTACACAATGCTTTTGTTGTATAATTAATAAAAAAAATGTGAGCAAACATTTCGAGAATTTAATGTTTGTAACTAATGTGTATTTTATGCAAAACGCCCTAATATTGGGTATTAAGTGAAAGAAAAGTAGAATTTAATAATAGCTTACTTGTGAAGACAAAATGATCTTTACCACTACCATCTCTTTACCACCGTATAGAGTAGAGGTTCATTCTTTAAGAGTTCAAACCCTCGAGTTTACTCTCGAATTTACACTTACGTGTGACAAATTTAAAAATTTTAAATTTTTATATAGGCTATAATTAGCATTAGTTTATAATGTAATAAATACTAACATTCATCAAATAATAATCCACAATAATGTATCATAAATTAGATTGAAATAAAGGTGAGAACTTTATTAAAGGTATACGTTATTACCTATTTGTTACAAAAATCCCTTTGCTATAGATAATTACGATATTTTCAGCGATATTCAAATTATTTGTTCAGTCTCTTAAATGTTGAAATATTATATAAGCATTTATGGTATTTACTAAAGTTAGAGATTAACTTAACAATGAATTCATGCACAAGTAATTATATGAGTGTCTTAAATAAGTTGATGAATAATTTTCTATTTTAGAAATTCAACATAAATCTGTTCATATAAATAGTGTTAAAACAAATATCTTTCAAGTCGTTGTTTTACTGTGGGTGTGAAATTACACCAATTGTGGTAAGTCATGTGTCTGCAACTTTTCTGGTAAAGAGTTTTGGTTCAGTGCAGAACAATATTGATGATAAACTATTAGAAGGTAAGAATAATATTGAAATTTATTGCAAATTATGTGATAAAATATGAATGCATGTCACATAAGTATCATTTTCATGTCTTTGCATAATTCATTGCTTTTCTTCTTTAACGGATATAACAATCAACTAAAGGATTGCTATTAAAAATGTTCAATTATATTTTCATTATATAATTAGGTATATTATAACATAAGTTACTTTCTAAATAATGTGGTTATTACAAAAAGAAGAAGGTTTTCAATGGTTTCAATGAAAGTATACTATTTTCATATTTGAGTTTTTATCAATTCATTTGTAAAGCAATTTATTTTTATTATTTTCTAATCACAAAAAAGTGATTTTAGTCTCAATTTCAATTTGAGCCATCAAAATAAGTATATTTAATGTATATTGTACAATATATATTAGAAATGAGCATTTTTCATTTTTTAAGTCTCGATCTCGTCTCGGTCTCGTGTAATGCAGTATAATCTCGTCTCGCGTATTAGAACGAGATTTATCTTACCCTAATTTCCCGCGTATAAGTCGCGACTTATCTAAAGAAAAAAGTTAGAATCTTATGAAAATAATGACTGCGACTTATACGAAGGGTGCAGCTTATAGGTAATTTGCGATTTTATTATGGTATTGGAGCTATTCTTAGTGGTGCGACTTATACGCGGGAAATTAGGGTAATATTCTAACAATTGACTCTTAGAGCAACTTTTTTACGTTGAAATATTTCAATTAGAGAGCATTCTTTTCAATTCAATTGTAAAAATTCATTTGTTTGTAGCAATAAATTAACTTTCAAGAAACTTTTCGGACACGTCTCGTCTCGTGTCAAAATCGTACCCAAAAATTTGTCTCGAGAGACGAGACAAGATTTGGCGAGATTTCTGGTAAGACGAGATCTCGTGCTCATCTCTAGTATATATAAAAACCCATTGAAAATAATGAATTACATCTGTTGAGTGACATGAGTTCAGTGTAAGATTTTGTCTCTTTTCAAATGACTGGTCAATAAATTACTTTTAATGAATAGTAGCATTAGTTTAATAAAAGATGAAAATCTTATTTCAACAAAAGTGTTCACTGGTTAAGTACGTATCTCTCTTTTTCTTTGATAATTTTCACTCAGATATTCTTACCCTAAGCTCTAAATCAATTCCAAATAAAAGTGCAAATAAGTTCTCAATCTTTTCTATTAGTTTTATTGTGTTTGTACTTCAAAGAAATAATTTTATTTATGTGTATTACCGCTGAATAAACAAACACAGAATACAGCAATACTTTCACGATTTAATGGCATCAAAAACCGCTTTGAATATTCAGTTCAGAGCTGTTTGAGACTCATTTTTAAAATATGTAGCAGTTCTTCTCTGCAAACGCATAACATTCCTCTCAAATGACTAATCAGAAGGTATGATATTTTACAAGATTTTTCTTCTTTCTTCTTTGTCTTACCTTCTCTTTAATGTTTTGTATTTAAGTGAAGGGATCAGAAAACTATTAGAGATACAAATCCGTAAACTTTTAGCTACAATTTTAACATTACTGCAAGTTTTATATAAAGTAAAGTTATTGTTATTAATAGATTTATATTTAATTTTGATATGGTTTGTATTTGTGCCATAGAGTGCTCATTTTGAGTTCTAGTAAAAGTATTTATATTAAATAAATTGATGAAATAATTGGAAATCTTAAGACTCATCTGTTGTACACTTTTGAAGCACTTATTTTATGGTTCAGTAATTGAGTGGTTCACAGAGTGTCTATAATTGACATTTGGAACTATGAGAACAACATAATTAGATTCACTTAAATAGTCCGCAGAGCAAAAAGGTTGAAGTTCTTCATCAGTTGAATGTAATTCTCGTCAAATCGATCTGAGCTCAACAGCAATCCTGTTATTGAATATTCTGTAAACTACTGGGAACTATAAATGATCGCACTGATGAACTTGTTATTCAGGGCTTTCACTCGGAATTATAAGTCCCGTAAAATATCTAAAAATGTCCAAATTATATCAAATCTATCAATGAAAGCATAGCTCACAACACAATATTTGTTTAATTCTTTTTAATATTCAAAATTTATTAAAAAATTGTAAGTTTTGATAAAATTTAAAAAATTTATTTTAATAATAGCAGAAAAGGTTAAGATTTATAAGACTTCGTAAGATTTGCAAATAATTTGTATTCAAAAGAGTGAAAGTGCTTTTAATGATTATGTTAATTCTCGATACGATATGGCGCAGGCATTGATGTGCTACAGAATCTAAAATTTGTAAATCTCAGGTATTAATGTATTTCTTTTTGCTAAAGAAATAATAAAAACTTTTAGGGCTATGAAAAAGCTTTACTAATGATTAAGTATTCTCACAGTTGAACAGTTGAAATATGAGATATAAAAAGGAAGGATATAATACAGAGGAAAAGAAAGAATAAGTAAAAGAGTGTGTGAGGGAGTCCGTAGAGAAAGAGACAGACAAAGACAGACAGAGATAACTAACTCATTAATTTTGATGAATGAAATAATATTAGGACTAAAATAATGATCGAATATTTCATAATTTATTAAGTTTTAATTCAAATAAAAAAAAGTTTTATTTGTTTTGTTTCCTGATATAAATGTAATCCATATTAAATTCTGATTGAGTTATAAATTATTTGTAAATGAAATTCCACTAACAATGTAAGGATAGGGTATCGGTAACAAGTGGTGCGAATGTCAGAATAGACTGTTACAGCATTTTCTTAATAAGATATCCTTATAAATGATCACAAGTTTAGTACTTAATTCCTATTACTTAGAAAACTTTTGCAGCAATACTTGTGTACTCATTACTTAATACACTCCTTACTGATGAGATGAGTGGTAACTTTGTAAGTGAGATCTCGTTTAAGTTTTTCTCATCGCGTTAGCACTGCATCAAAAGTCTAATACTGTATTCTAAGTTAGTTTTGCATACTCTCCGACAAACACACACTCACTCCTGACTCACGGCTCAATCAGATGTACACATATAGACACATACATCAAAACATCTCAACTCCTCCTTTTCAAAGTAGTCTTTATTCCTGACCACAAAATCTTCTTTTTTTGTAAACTTGCGGCACACATGACTCGAATTTCAGTGAAATGTCCCCGCGTGAGGCACTCATTCAATAAAATTTTTGGGTAAGTCGTGTATGTCATGCACACGTGCACATCCTGTCTAAAAGCTGCCACATTTCACGACAAAGTCCACTATCTTCTTCAAAAATCGTCAGTTAAGTCCATTTTGAGTTAAAATTCAAAAGTGTTTTAGTGTTAAACTTGAATGAGAGCTCTTTTTCAATTTGGGTTTTGATTAAGTCTGCATTATTTCTCGTTTCAATCATTATTAAAGTATATTTACATTAAGCCTAAAATCCATTAATCACTTGATATAATAAATTATTAGTTGTTTGTTATGTTTTCAACATTGTTATCAATGTCTGGCTTTGATAGTGTTAATAAAAGATACTCTTATAAGAGAGACAGTTCTATCAATTTAGACAGAACTGCCTCAACTAACACCTTAAAGACAATTAACTGTGTTCGGACATTACCCTTAATAAAGTCAAAGTCTTTCTGTTCTATCAAATCTAGAATTGATAACAGAAGCACTTGTTCTGAGCAATTAAATCCAGTGAATACAACACGTCGCAGACTTTCTTGGTTTGAACGCAGGACATGGTCTTTTCGTAGAGGTATCGTATCATTACATTCATAACAACTAATCATAACATTATATGCTCCAAAATTACAGGAGCATCAAATTGAACACTTTTACTCTTTTGAACACTATTTTGTGTCTATTTTTATCGCAGAAACAAATGAACTTTATTTAGAGTTAACTTGTTTATCAAATCTGTTTTATTGCTTCAAATAATAAAGTTTTTAACTTAAATTTGAGATTAAATTGACCCCATTTATAATTAAAGCAATATCGGTCTGGTTGTCAGAATAATAGAGCAAAATTGGAATTTGAAAATTGTAGCCTAAAAACCACAAATCAAATTATAAAACATTATTAAAAATTTTGGAAATTATTTATCTCAGGAGTTAACTTACTTTCTATTAAGTACTTCTTATGGGTATAAATATTACGATATTTTGTAGGGATTTCAAAATCTACTTATAATACAAATAGTGTACGTTTTGTGAATTTGAACCGAAAATTTGTATAAAGGCTTTTGTTATTGAGAACTATTTCGTTATTAAAAACAACTGCAAAAGTCATGTCGTGGTTGATTAGTGATGGCCACGTGCACCACATATGAGGCTCAGAGCCCCACTTCATTGCAGAGGATGTCGGACTAGCTTTTGATTACTTAAATGTTTCACTTTAACGACTTTCTCCTCTCCTGAACTTAAAAATGTTTGTCTTTTTTCCTTAAAGGGATTTGCATTCAGTGCTCTTTTTCTAATTTATTCGCATATGTTTATAAAGAAAAGAAAATAATTAAGGAATTCTGTGAACTTTCTCTTGTATAGAGATTTGGTTTAAGTTAGGCATACATTTGTCTCATATATTATTATTTCTTAGTTTGTACAACTTATGCATACCTTTCATATCGTGAGAATATATTGAGATTGAAATATATTATTTGAAGACAAGCAAAATTTATGTAAAATATAGACCCGAATAACATTAGCAGTGGCGTAGCCAACAATTATTGTGTTTTTGGTTCTGCACTGAACTTCTCGTAACAAAAGCCATGAAAACGACAAAAACTAATCAAGTTTTTAAAAAAATAAAACAAAATTTCTATAACTTATTGTGAACTAAATTTATGATAATACTATCTTTAATCCTCTTTATTATGATTATTTGAATTCTAATAATTGTTCAAATCGTTAATAATTTATTCAAATTGTATTTCATTTGTTTTTATGCGATTCTCTATCAAATAAAACAAATTTTAAATTACATAAACCCTTATTCCTTATTAAATGAATACAAGTATTCAAAACAGACAACACATAAGAGTCTGTATCTTAAAATTGAGCAAAAAATCTAAAGCTTTTTTGAATGAAGTGCATTAAGATGTGTTCCATATTGCAGACTAAATATTGTGTATATTAATACATTTTCTCAATGGGCAGCTGTATAGTGTGTACATATGAGGGAAACTTTATGAATAAAAGCACTGTTAAAACGAAAGCTTTGAAGATAGTTATGGCTGAAAAAACAACAGTATTTTATGTTTATATTTTAATGTATGGTTTATGGCATTCATTCTATAACTGCTTAAATAAGGGCTTTGCGGATACAAAAAGAGCATCATTTCAGTAATGATAAAAGCAAAAAACATAAAAACGCACGCTTTCTCCCAACTGTAGAATCAATTTAGGTGTTTATATTGCGACATTTGGCCAATTCATCCTTCTATATAATAAAACTCAATCCCTATTAACTTTTGCATAAACAGATTATTCTAAGAGTAAGATTCAGGTATCAAAATAGCATTTGATTATGCATTTGTAGATCAAACTCAACTATTTTCTTAAGCTTTTATTCAAAAAAGTAAATTTGTGGTATTTGTAAAGATGTGTTGAGATATCAAAGAAAAATGATAGCATATTATGTTATGAAATTTCAAGACGTGATCTTTCTTGTATTGTGCTATTATTCAAGTCATATGATATTTGCAATTTTGCTTCAGTATTCAAACAACACTTTTTAATGCTGGAAACAATTTCTTTTTTCTTATATTTAATCGTGCGTAGAATCAGATATAAAATTATTTCCTCTTCATATCTTAATATTCTTATTGCATGCTTAGAGCATGAAATGATTGTTTGAATTCATTAAAGTATTTATGAAACTAAGTTATTAATATTGATTATAGTCTGTATAAAATATGGAGAAACATCATTACGGACTTAAGTACAAAAATAGCAAAACAAAAGTTTGGTGACTAAGTACAAAAGCAGAACAATAGTTAATTCTTATTATACATAAATATTAATTATTTTTTACGCTATGTGTTTATATAATAATTGGTGTTACTATACATAAACACAATCCCAATGGAGTTTAGGTGTGAAAAGTAGAGTCTAAATGTTGGTTTTCATGCGTTATTCATAAAGAAAAGAAATGTTAATTTGATAACCCCTCAAATTATTCATCATTAGGAAAAAGTGATGATTTGATTCAATATAAACATAAAAACTTTAAGCTTAAAATATTAGGAAATGTCATAATAACCGATCGGATTTGATTTATATTAATAGGAAATAAGAGAAATCTAAAGAATATGGAGTCTTCGCCGGATATTACAATAATATTCACTAAAGATGCCTTTGAATGGGATGAATATCTAACAGAATGTTTTTCACAAATGATTGATTATCAGCCATTGACAATATTACACGAACGCATTGAAAACATCAACTTTCCAATAGGCTCTTATGAAGCACAAAACTTTTCCAATTCTCGTGCAGTTTTATTGATATTAAGTCCTGACTTTTTGGATTTCATTGATGCACACGCAGAGGTTTTTGAGCTCTCAAGATTACTCAATCCTAAGCGGACTGTTGTTATGCTCTGTGGCGTTCAGGAGCAAGATATTTCCCGATTTCATAAGGCTGCTCTTGTTAGTTATGATCAATGGACATGTCTTGTGGCAAAAGATCAGGACAAAGAATTTGTACTCAGTGTAATTCAAGCAGTTTTACTTATTATTCAACAAAATGAAATCAATTCATCAAACAAAACACAGTTTAAACTATCGCCCAGAAAAGTTAGAGAGGTATTCAACTGACTGATTAGTATTTGATTATCTATTCATATTTTGTTTTGTATTTTTATTTTATTGTTTTATATTTGTGGTTATATTTTATCAAAACATTACTTCAAACTAACTTTTAGGGCAACGGAAAAGTTTTCATTTTACTGGAGAACCCAATAAGTGATAAGCAACAAATCGATATATTATTTGATGGTTCCAACGAAAACCAGTTGACGGTTAAATGGAAAAATCCTTATATTTTGTATTTTACAATACCTGGTAGTTCTATATTTTCTTTTGTTTTATAAATTTTGTGCGTTAATTGTGATCAATATTTTCAGATACTTTGCTAAAAGTGGCGCGAGTTGTAAATATATCATTAATTAGTGACGGAAAGAACTTCATAGGAACGCGACCACTAAAATGCGAAACAAAAATGAGTGAACTTCACTCTCTTTTAACTTCAGTGAATTCTCCATTTGAATTCATGTGCCAAACACTCGGTTTCGCTACACTCAGCGAAGTCGATGCAGAGCTGGCAAATAGGTTTAGCCAAAGCTTACCAAACTCTGGTGTAATGTTTCTCTGCGACGCTGACATTATTGGCGGAGAAAAAAAGAAAAGTAAGTTCAGGTTAATTTCAATTTAAGGAGCTTTAGACTATTTTACTTTCAATTCTAACGAGAAATACTTAAAAGACTACTTAAATTTGAAAGGAATCTCATTAATGATTTGATGTCATTAGTTTTTTGAGATACCATTATCTGTCTAACTGACTGACTCATAGTTAATACACTTACTAAGTTTTATTACTACTGCTAAACCTCATGAGGTTTTGGATGACCCCTTCCTGTTATTTGCCAGATGAGACCTAAACTGTACAAATCAAT